>NW_004624759.1:18154744-18171553 GCF_000247695.1 Heterocephalus glaber
TATCACCATGCACTAAACTAAGATCAAAGTGGATTAAAGATCTAAATATTAAAACAGAAACACTAAACTTGCTGGAAGATAAGTTAGGTAGAAATTTTGAAGACATTGGCATAGGAAAAAACTTTATAAACAAAACCTCAGTGGCATGGAAACTTGCACAAAAAATCAACAGCTGGGATCTCATCTTATAAAAAAGCTTTTGCACTGCAAAAGAAACCACCAACAGAGCTAAGAGACAACCTACAATGTGGGAAAAATGTTTTAGCAGCTGTACCTCAAATAAAGGACTACTATTGAGAATATATAAAGATCTGGAAAAAAAATCAGACCCCCCCCAAATTCAAAGACCTAATTAAAAAATGGGCCTCTAAAATGAACAGACATTTCTCAGAACAAGAAGTAAAAGCAGCAAATAAATATATGGAAAGTGTTCAACATCACTGGTCATTCAAGAGATACAGATGAAAACAACACTGAGATTCCACCTCACCCCAGAAAGAATGGCTGTTATCAAGAAATCAACCAATAACAAATGCTGGCGGGGTTGTGGGGAGAAAGGAACCCTTCTCCATTGCTGGTGGGAGTGCAGGCTGGTGCAACCACTGTGGCAATCAGTATGGAGATACCTGAAAGAACTAGAACTGGAGGTCCCATTTGACCCAGCGATTCCCCTGCTGGGTATCTTCCCCAAAGAATTAAAAGAATCATAACACAGAGATATATGTGCACCCTTGTTCATAGCAGCCCAATTCGTGATAGCTAAGACTTGGAAACAATCCAATTGCCCATCAACTGGAGAAATGTTGTTGTTGTTGTTGTTGTTTTATAAAATGGAGTATTATTACTCAGCCATAAAGAACAAGAAACTGGAGACATTTATAGCTAAATGGATGTACATGGAGGCAATACTCTTAAGTGAAATAAACAGGACACACGTGTAAATACCGAATAATTTCCCTAGTGTGAGAAACTGAAAGTGTAAATAAGGACTAAAAGGTATAATCGATAATGTGAAGTAGGAAGAAAAGGGGCAAAGGGGAAGGAGAAGTGGAAGGGGTAGGGGAAAGGAAAGAAGGGAATGGAATTAATATCAGAAAATGAAAAAATGGAAACAAGGACTTTACAAATAGCGAGGGATGTAGGGGTTGAGGAGGGGGCAGAGGAATGTGGAAAAAATAAGAACCTAGAGAGTTTTTTAAAGGTGCCAATTTCCAATGATGAATGTCATTATATTGTATTCCTAAAATGTACCAATAAAATTAATTAAAAATGACTAATATGCTATTTTCTTGTTATCTTCTTCATCAGAGGAACGAAGCCTTATTGTGCCATGCTCTCCTGATTAAAGTTTAGAAATTTATGTTCATAGACTAGAAAACATTGTAACATGGCAAATGGCCAAGGCAGCCCCCAGTTGGCCCACTTCTTCAGGGTTATTTAAGGGTCTCAGGCACCTCATCTCAAAGTCTCTTTTACCTTCTTCCCAACTCTATACAAAATAAATCACTCTAAACCTGTGGCTCTTAGTCTTTAACTAGGGTGCTTATTACAATGTACATTTCTGGGTCCCACATTTAAAAACTGAAGTTTCACCACTCCTGTGGTAGGGCTATTTTTCTGAGTTTTTAACAAGCCCTTCAGGTAACTGATGCAAGTGACCTGTTTCAAAAGAAAAATAAAAATAGTCTGAGCATGTAGCTCAGTGTGAAGGCCCTAGTTGAATTCCCAGGACAAAAAAATTAAAATACGATCATCTAAGGGTATCATAGCTTCTTGATTTTTTGTGTGTGTCCTGGGGATGAAACCCATGACATTGTGCATGGTAGGAAATGTTCTACCGCTAAGCTACATCCCCACTCCTTATCATCTTGATTTTAAAATCACTTTAAGGTAGTAACTTTCTAATATCCTTTCCTGAAAAAACATTCAAATGTTGAGGATGGGGTTTAGGAGAAGACTGGATAGAGTGATCCCTTAGTGCCCATAGGATATTAGTTCTAGTATTATTCCCTTCCATCACCATTCTGAGAATACCAAAACCCATGGATGCTCAAGTCCCTCATGTAAAATGGCATATTATCTGCATGTAACCTATGTGCATCCTCTTACATACTTTAAATCACCTTTAGATTACTTGTAATGTTAGTAAAATATAAATGCTATGCAAACCATTTTTACATTTTTAAGTACTACTAATAAGGAAAAAACCTTACATATGTTCAGTACAGATGCAATTTCTTAAAAAATATTTTCTACCCATGGTTGGTTTGAATCCTCATATATAGAAGCTTTAGAGCAGAAACCATGGATATGGAGATCTGATGGTACTTTAAATGTTGGCACATCACAAAGGCAGGGAAAGAGGGGAGTTTCAGGGTACTTAATTCTGTATAATTTTATAAAGCCTCTTCTATTATAATAAAATCTTATCAGAAATGAGACTAAGTATGCCACATAAGACAAGAAAAGGAATGGAATAGAAAAACATTTCTCTCCAAAGAGTTGTAATTAAAAAGCATTACATAGTTAAGTTGAATGAAAGAGGAAAATTATCATCTTTTAATTTTCAGAAAATTACTTAAGATCTTTTTGCTGCAGAAAATTTCTTAAGATTTTTTACTCATTTATTACTTTAAAAAATTCATATATTTCACAAAACAAGAAGCCCCCAAGCACAAGATTCCAGATATGGTGCTCAACAACTCGTGTGAGCTCTTCTCTGCAATCCTCAGTATGCTGGCCTATCGTTCTAGGTTTAATACCTCACTGTCACAAGACTGGTGCATTTTTGTACATTCAAGGTACAAGGAAGAATCATCTTACCTGCAGCAAAACCTTCCTCAAAGCACACATAGCACACTTCCCTTCATGTTTTATTGGACAGAGGTAGAAAGAAGATGGTCTTACCAACCATTAACAAAGGAGGGTGAAGTTATACCCTTAGTGTAGACTGTGGTTCATGCCCAGGTCTAGAGGGAAAGCCCATCTTCTCTGAAATGTTACTGCTAGAAAAATTCAAAGTTCTTTAAATTGCCATACAAGCTATAATAAATATCAGAGAAATGATAGTCAGGTAACCATTCACATCAGCCTCAGTTTGAAATTGCTCTGTGGACTTTAGTGGCTTCAGTATACTAGAACTGTATTGAGAATGGGTGCTAGAATGAGAAGTTATGTTCAGAATTGGCTCTGGGGATGTGAGGGGTTGATGTAGAGTGGAAGGGATTTGTGAGAGATTACCTGGAGAAAGAATTGGCCTTCCTTTTTGATATTTTGATCAATTATGTGTAAGCTGATAATGCCTTGGTAAGAACTAGAAGAGTTAACAAAGCTTGTATTGTCACAAGAAATAATAAAATAAAAATGACACCAAGATCGTAACAACTTATGTAAATGAGTGACATTTTGGTTGTTTCTAGAACCTATTTGCAGAATTGCTCATTGCAGTAATTTAGTATCTTACCACCTTCTACTTAAATATAAAACAAAGTATGATTTTATCTTCTTACAACTCACATGAAAGACTACAGTAAACAATACTGTGTAGTGTTTGATTTTATCTTAAACTCTGGAGATCAAAGAAGATATTTATATGGGCTGAAAAAAGAAATGCTAATCATATATGTAATGCATTTATTTTTTTGTTTTGCTTTGTTCAAAAAAATACTTGAAGTAGCTTAAAAGAATGCCCTCACTGCAAACAGGTAGCAATAAATGTAAATGTCAGCATAACGTCTAAGGAGGACAAATTTGTTGTTTTTTATATAATGCAAATTGATGAAAAATGAATTTAAATTTTCTTTTAGACTCTTAGACTTTCAAGGATTATTATTTCAAAATTAAAATCTACCTGATTGTAACAGGGAAGATTTTTGCTTCAACTCCTGCATATTCTCATTAAAGTCGCTTAAAACTAAGAAATTTGTTTCTTTTGTAACATAGTTTTAAAATGCTAATCTTGAACATTAATTTACATGTCAATACACTTAAGGCTAGTTAAATTTTTTTTATAAGGTTAGTTAAATTTTTCCCTGATGAAAGTTGAATTTCTATTTCAGCAGTAGAGTTTATGTTAAGTAGTTACTGATAGTTTAAGCTCTTAAAAGCTCTATTGATGTGAATAATATTAAAAGTAAATACTGTTCATCTAATATCTTAAAAGATATTTGTTGATATTTTATGAGGAAGTTAAATTTCACTTCAGTATACAAATTGGAAATTGCTATTGTTTAAAAATTACTGGTAGAATGCAATGCTCTTCATCTTTAATAACTGTTTTAAGAATATCATCCTCTCTTAAAATGAGAGAATTGACAAATGTGTAATACTGTCTTTTTATACTGAAGCCTTACACTTTGGAAAATAAATCCTAGAATGTGGTTAAAGAATATCAAATTCTTCATATCAGACCTTATAATGAAAACAGTGCAAATATTTTTGCTAATTATGTATGTATAGGTATGTGTCTGTGTGTGAGCTGAGTAACTTTTCACAATCATTTAAAATGATTTTTAAGAATTGACAAGTGAATTGAGATAGTTATTTAATTTCATATTCATTTACTCAAAAGTTTTTGAATTATTTAGACAAAACCAAAAACACATAAATCAAATAGCATAAAAACCTAATCTAAGGAGTTTGAGTTAGAAAGGGCCATTCTAATCAAGCCTGGATCAGGGATCGTTGAGAGTTAAAGATTAATGAGAAATACTTGTTTTCTTAAAAATTTACTTTATGTGCATCATATTTATCATTACACAGTAACATAATTGACATATAACTATTTTATAAGAAGTTATATTTTTGAAAAGAGAAAAAAGGACTGAAAACTTCATGATCTAATGTGACTCCAGAAAATACACTTAGGGTTAAAATGCTGTTGTGCCAGACACATACAACACACTCAACAAACTCTTATGGGGGATGGTTGAATATGGTATTTTAATTGGGACAGTAGAGCCGCATGAAGATCCAGTTCTTCTGAGTTATGAATAAACATCTTCAAAATAATTTTTTAGATTTATTTTTGGCACTGCCAGGAAGATTGAACTCAAGGCCTCATGCCTGATAAGCAGACACTCTGCCACTGAACTACAGCCCTTTAAACATAATAGTAATGTCACTGTTAATGAAGAGCAGCCATTTTATTATGGTTATTTGACAGGGCTATCCTTTAAGAAAATGAAGAAGACATGTGGAAAACAGAAGGAGATTGTTGAAAAGGGGATTTCCCAGCATGCCCGAAGTAACAGTTTATTATAATTTTAGCTAACAATGTCTAACATGATTGAATTGGAGGTAGAGCAAAAGCTGTTATACACAAAGTTTAGCATTGTAATCAAATTAATCTTATGAGAAAGTTTACCTGATGTACAAAGGGTGATCTAAATATGTGCTATGTGTTTAAATTTTCATAAATCACAGTAAAAGTCACATTACCATTAATCTCCCTCAAAATATCCTCCCTCACTTCAAACACACTTATCCCATTGTTCTTGCCATGTCCTGAAGCAGGTTCTCTTTCCTCAGTGTCTTTACAAGAGGTGATCAAATATTCACTGAGTGCCATTTAACAGAAAGGCAGTCTCAAAGAAACAGTACGGTGTGTCCTCTTCCACCTTATTATTCACTGGATCTGGCACCATTCAACTTTTAGCTCTTCCTCAAAGTCAAAATGACCAAGATGGTAAATCTTTCAAATAGATTCAGGACATAAGCTACAACAAAGTGACTAAAGACACTCACAAAATCAGACTTCTAGAACTGCTTCAGAAAGTGGCAAGAATGATGGGATAAGTGTGTTCAAAGTGAGGAACAGTATTTTGAGGTGGATTCGTGGCAATGTGTCTTTTATTGCAATAAATTTTAAAAAATTTAAACACGCACCATATTTTTCAATCATGTCAAATATGTAATGACAGCTATAATTGTATTGTATCCCCTGGTCTTAAGGCAACACTAATAACTTGAACACAAAGAGAGATGCATGAATTTGTGTTTTTCTACACTGAGTAGGCTGAGTTAGTGGCAGTGACTCTGAAAGGGATAGGAAGGAGGAGGAGAGGAAGTTGGGGTCTGTAAGGGGAGCTCGAACAGTCCAGGAAATCCCTCCCACAGTTCTAAGGAGATCTCTCACTTTACCTGAATTGCCATGTGTTGCTACTTTCACCTACAGAGTTTGTTTGCCTTTGGCCTGGTATTCTGCAAAATTCATGCTAATAGGCCTGTTCCCAAACCCAGGAACTCTGCAAACACACGGGAAACAGGATTAAAAATACATCTTCCCTCATGAGAGAAAAATTGCTTGACAGTTTGGTTCTGACTGGAGGGTAAGAATACTTAAGATCTGCTCTCTTAGCAAATTTCAAGTATATAATACATTACTACTAACTACGATCACCGTGCTGCACATTAGATCTCCAGAATTTCTTTATAACTTCAACATCTCCCCATTTCCCCCACTCCTATTAATTTCTTTTCCTTCTTTCCCTTCCTTCCCCTCCCCTCTTTCTTTAGAGGAGCTGGGGTTTGAACTCAGGGCCAATGCATGCTAGGGAAATGTTCTCCCACTGAGTTTAATCACTCCGCCCATTAAAACTTTTTATTTTGAGACAGAGTCTCATTAAGTTGCGCAGCCTGGCATCAAACTTGTGATCATCCTGTTTCAGCCTCCTGTGTAATTGGGATCACAAACATGGGCCACCATGCCCAGCTCTGTCCTTCATTTCTTGATTTTTTTAAATCTCCTGACCCACTATACACTATTTCTGTCTTAATTCTTGGTAATGTTAATAAACACATGGGTGATCCTTCTAATATTTTGGTCACTTAGTTCCTTGAATCTCTCTCCTCAATTGTGTGAGCACCATTCTTTGACACCCACTTTTCTAGTCTGTTCCTCTATAATGTAACAAGCCTTGGATGCAACTACAACCTATAGTCTATTGACTCTTCCCTTTTTGTAGCTGTCTTGCCTCTTCCTGTGATGGCAACCAAATGGTAGATGACACCGGTGCAGTGGGAGGTCCCAGAGGCCCCGGGCCCAGGCATGGGCAGCCTTGGCAGCTTCCCTGGAGGCTTCGGCAGTGGCCTTCGAGGCTGAGGCCATGGGGTTAAGATGGAGGAAAAGGAGTGGATTTCTGCCACCAGGATGGGCCGGCTTGTCAACGACATGAAGATCAAGTCCTGGAGGAAATTTTTCTCTTCTCCTTAAGCATCAAGTCTGAGATTATTGACTTTTTTTCCTGGGCACATCCCTCAAGGATAAAGTTCTGGAGATCGTGTCGGTGCAGAAGCAAACTGGTGCTGGCCAGCTGACCAGGTTCAAGGCATTTGTCGCCACTGGGGACAACAAGGGTCACGTTGGTGTAAGTGTAAAGCGTTCCAAGGAAGTATCCATCGCGGGGCCATCATTCTGGCCAAGGTCTCCATTGTCCCCGTGTGGAGAGGCTACTGGGGGAACAAGATTGGCAAGCCCCACGCTGTCCCTTGCAAGGTGACAGGCGCTGTGGCTCTGTGTCGGTGCGTCTGATCCCTGCCCCCAGAGGCACTGGCATCATCTCAGTCCCTGTGCCCAAGGAGCTGCTGATGGCTGGTATTATGACTGCTACACCTCTGGCAGGGGCTGCACTGCTACTCAGAGCAACTTCACCAAGGCCACCTTTGATGCCATCTCCAGACCTAGAGCTACCCGATTCCTGTCCTCTGGAAGGAGACTATGTTCATCAAGTCTCACACCAGAGTCTCCGTTCAGAGGACTCAAACTCCAGCAGTAGCCACAACTTATTGTTTTTACAGAAGAAAAATAAAATGAATGAAAACTGAAAAAAAAATCACTTTTTCTTTCCTTACTTGATCTAAATTCTGGAGTCAACCACTGTAATCACTAATTTTCATTCATCCTGAAATCTTTTGCCCTTCTCTTAGCTCATGATATTGTGTCGGCAAATCCTCAAATGAGAAGGGAAATAGAGGAGGAGAGGGAAAGGAAAGAAGGGGCAAGAAAAAAAGGAATGGAAGGAAAAAAATGGACACAAGGCTTTTGTCGATAAAGAGGAGAGGGGGTTAGAGAGAAGGGAGGGGAATGGGGAAAAAAAGAAGGACCAAGATATATCATGTACTAGGTACAAATTCCCTATGATGAATGTGATCATTATATATATGTAAAATGTACCAGTAAAATAAAAAGAAAAAAAACCCTACACTCCTGGTTAATTCAACTATTGCCTGCCACAAAACCACACATAGCTGTGGAAAAATACACAATTATGCTTACTGTTTTTGATTTAAATTCATAATCATTACCCTCATATGGACTTTTAATGATTTCTGAGAACTGTCCTGTATTCTTGTAGTCCATTCACTTCCCTACTCCCTTAAGTTTGAAAAACTGATAACTCCTCTTTTTTTTTTTTAAGCTCTGGGGATTGAACTCAGGTCCTTGTGCTTGCGCAGCAGGCGGCCAAACCACTGAGCTAAATCGCTGGCCCACCTTCTCTTCTTTCATTGAATCTTCAATGTCACCTCTTAAGTGATCTCATTCAAGGCAAGTATTATTTTTAGATGAACAGTCTGAATTCCTTTAAATGGCTAATCACATCCTTCCTTGTTTATTAAGTATACTTATTAAAGCAATCATTCCCTCTTTTCCTTTTTTGTTTGGTTCTTTGTTTTTGTTTTTGTTTTGTTTGAGACAGGGTCTCACTATACAGTTCAGGCTGGCCTTGAACTCACCACATAGCCTAGGCTGGCATCAAACTCACAGCAATCCTTCTGCCTCAGCATCCTGAGTCCTAGAATTATAGGTATATGCCACCATGTCCAGTTCCATTCCCTTTTTTGCATACTGCTACCATTGAATGTTCCCTCCAAAACACATGCTGAAATTTAATTGCCATTATAACATCTCTCTAAGGGATGGTTAGGCCATGAGGACTCTACCTGATTCATGGGCAGAACTAGTTGGTTATAAAATGGCATGTTTGGATCTCTTCTCTCTCACTTTCCTGCCTTCTGCCATGAGAGGATACAGCAAGGAGGCTCTTGCCGGAAGACAAACTTGGCATCAGACTTCCTGGCCTCCAGAACTGCAAATCTACAAATTCTGTTCTTCATATATTACCCGGTCTCAGGTATTCTGTTATAGCATACCAAATGGGCTAAAATATACACATTATTAATTTTTCCCTCTCTCCATGATCATTCCTTTTAACATTCATTCTGTTTTCTTCTCCCATCTTTAATATGGAAACATTTATTGGTAATCTATCATTTGCACATATTAGGGCTGAAGCCATGAAAAAGAAAAAGAATTATTGCATACTATCCCTATAGGCCAGAGGAGAGCTACTCTAAGAAATATTTAAGGTTAAAGATTATAGGTATAATGAATGACAGTACTTTAATAACATGTGTGAACTTCCATTATGCTAGCTTTCTACTGACCAAGTAACATTTATAGGTCATTTTGCTCATAGTAAAATAATTTATGAGGTTTTATGCACTGTTACTAAAATGATAATTATGATCTTAATTGTGAATCCTGGTGGATAATATCTGGCTACTTTCCTTACCCTGCTCCTAGAAGAAGTTTGAGTAATAGTAGTTACAGTTTGTCGATTTGTCAATAAATTTGTTGAATGCTAGACTTTGGGCTTAATGTTTTCATACATTTTGTTCACTTAAGTCTCACAGCAATCCTGTGAAGCAGTTAGTGTTCCCTCAATTGATAGAAGACTGAGAAAGAAAAATTTTTTATTTTTATTTTTTTTGCTTAAATTCTTTTATTGGTACATTTTAGGTATACAATACATTTACATTTATCATTGGGTGCTTGTACCTGTAAAATTTTTTATTTTTTAATTAATCAATTAATTAATTAATTGGTACCAGGGATCAAACTCGGGACCTTGTGATTATGAGGCAGGTGCCGTAAACACTGAGGTAAATCCCAGGCCAAATTTTTTTATTTTTAATAAAATCCCTCTCCATAGACCAAAGTTTATAAAACTTTTATTTTAATTATGATAATATATGAGTTCCAGTTTGAATGGTCAAGAACAAAAAACTATGCTTGCAGATGGTCTGAACTAAATAAATCATGTGCACTTGAAAATGAATGCCTTCTTATGAAGAGAATGTGCCAACCAGTGCAGTGGATTTATTGTGTGAGTGGTTTCTGTATCACAACACAGATCCAGAGCAAGGACAGACCAATTTAGCCAGCAAACAACTGGTGCCATTAGGGGATGTGAGGCTGGAAAAGCATGGGTGAAAAGGAGGAAGGATCAGTCACTTGCTGCTAAGGTATGGTATACTTCTATACTTAGATAGTTTAGCTTTTTTCACCCTCAATTTTATGTTTTTAAACCTGTATAAATGTTGAAAAATTATACAATAAACAACCACATTCTATTCACATAGATTCAAAATTTTTAGCATTTTGTCATATTTTCTTTATCTATCTATCTATCTGTTTTTTTTCTGGTCCATTTTAAAAGTTAATTGCTGGGGCTGGGAATGTATCCCAGTGGTAGAATGTATATGCTTATTGTGTGTGAAGCTCTGGGTTTGATTTCCAGCATTAAAAAAGTTAATTGCAGACATCCTTATAGTGCAGCATGTATCTTTTAAGAACAGGGGCATTTTATATAATCATCCAGTTATCATACTTAAATTTACTATGAATCCATCACTAGTATCCTGTATGCAATTTACTTTCAAATTTTCTCAGTTGTCCTAATAATATCCTATATAAACTATTTTCCCAGTCACAGATATTTGTAGCATTTAGTGGGAAAGTCTCTTTAGTCTTTAACCTAGAACATTTACCTGGGATTTTTTGTCTTTTATAACATTTATGTCATGGAAGAGTTCAGGCCAGTTATTTTGTGTAGACACACAATGCTGCATTTTTTTTCAGGCCAATTATTTTGTAGATTGTTCCTCAATTTGGGTTAACATGATGTTTGTCTTTCATGTTTAGATTTATGGTAAACATTTTTGGCAAGAGTACCAAATAGATGATGTTAAGATCAGTTTTAACAGATATTAGATTTTCTCCATGAATAATATAACATAGATAGTATTCATTTCAGTAGTTAAATGTGCATTTGAAATATTTATTTTCTTTGCTTATAATGGAATTTTACTCAAAATTGTGAAATATTATGCTGTACTAATTGTTCTGACTATGAAGTTCTTTACAGAATGCAGAATGCATATGTTCAAAGACAAATTTTAAAATTAAGAAAGCTGAAGCTTAAAATGTGTGAATGTAATTGGTTTTGACTATTTGTGTACTTGCTGTGTATAAGATTAATGCACTCTACATTATTTTTGTCTAGGAGATGATGAAGTTCTGGTAATAAGAGCCTTTCTAAATACATCTTAATAAATCTTGACTGAAAGATTACTATGAGAGTAAATCTAAAAAGGTGTTTGGTGAGAATTGACAAAACTGTTAGCTATGGAAACAGGAATCACAGAAAATATCCTGAAATAGACTCAATACTTATTTAGGTTATAGATTTACAAATTTTCAATGCATATCTTACAATAATAATGGCTGTTGTTTATTGAGTATGTGTCAGATCTTTTGTACGTATCTCTTGAAACTAGCACAACTTTAGGAAGAAGGTATAATTATTTAAATTTTATAGATTGGAAACAAAGAAACTTTTAACCAGTTCACTATATCCTTTTGGCTGATTTTATCTGTCTACAAAATTGCTTGTTTTATTGCCATGATTGATGTTATGGTGTATTCCAACCTCCAGGGCTGTGTGTACATGTGTGTGTGTGTGTGTGTGTGTGTGTGTGTGTGTGTGTGTGTCCTTTTCCCATAAAATAGGAAGAATAAACTTAAAATTTGCATCTTTGTAAAATTAGTTTTTGTAATTTCCCCTGGTAGAGTTTTTTAATGGTCTCATTAGAACT
This sequence comes from Heterocephalus glaber, assembly GCF_000247695.1. The sequence goes on from NW_004624759.1 coordinate 18,166,682, forward strand.
CTGAGGATAGTCTTATTTTTCTTGTTTGATATTTTATTATTTAAATAAAAAGCATTAATTTGGTGTAATAAAATGTTATACCAATAGCCAAAAGGCTAAAAAGGAAACCTGCTGTTTATATTTTCTCCTGTAGGAAGTGCTATGTTTGAATTGGCTAAATTGTTACTTTGACAAATTATCATTTTTTTTTCCTTCAGTACTGGGGATCGAACTCAGGACCTTGTGCTTGGCAGACAGGTGCGGTGCCATGGAGTTAAATCCCTGGCCCAAGTTATCATTTTTTTCCTAAGTTATCATTTTTTAATGTTACACTTTTCCAGGTAAAAACTGATGCGTAATTCAAACTTATTGTTAAATTCCCCCTAAATTTTAAGTTTTGAAATGAATGTTGCAATATTTGTTTGGTTTGTTATGTAAATCTCTTTACATTACACTATGATTAAACTCATGATATTTAAATAGGTATTTAAGGTAGGAAATTTGTAAAGTAACTTCTGGTATTGTCAGTGTTTAGTTGTCACAGGGTGTCAGGAGAATGCTTTCATAAATAGTAGGAGTAATTTTTAGTTTAAATCTTCACTCAGCATATGATTATAATTTCTGCATGTTCCTGTGTATAACTTTTCTACATCTGATGTGTTAGTACAACCAGATTTGTAGGGGAGAAAAAAGGAATGTGTGAACAAGGTTTGCTTGAATATTGCTACTAAGAGAGGATTTCTTCAAATCTCTGGCTAAGCAATCTGCAATTGGAGGGAGTTAAATCTGGAGAGAATAGGACTTCTGGACATGTACACATGCCCTAGGATCACAGAGAAAACCAGAGTTGAACATGTAATATAAGTGCTATGAGTCAACTCACTTATTTTAATGTAATGATTTAAAACTGTGATAAGAGGCAGGCAAAATGTGGTGTCAAATTCAAAGCAAAGTGTGGTGATCTGCCTTGTTTTCAACTTGTTGATATCTGATGAAAACACTTTTCTGCAAGTAAGACTGATGAGCAGATGGTGCTAATAAGGCCAATTAAGTGCTAAGCTTCTGAAAATGTTTTTGTTGAGTGACATCTTCAGACTGGTTTCTGCTAACGTGTATCTTAAGCCATGTGTTTCTAAGGAGCAATAGCATTAACACTTATGGTCACTGAAATATACATTTTCAAGAATACAGACTTAAACAAGACAAATAAAAACCGTTTATCCTAATTTCAAAAATGTTATGTGAAGTTGAGTGATGAGATTCTAACCCTTTCACCTTTTGGGACTCTCTGGTTTCTCAGTCTAAGCGATTGGTTTCCAGTCATTAGTGTATGAAGAAATTTTCTGTAGTCTACAGTAAAAAAAGAAACACACACAGAGTAATAGGTTTTTTGAGGAGTGCTTTTATTCCTCTTTATTTTTACTTATTTTTCTAGTAGTTTGGAAATTATTTTTTATTGACTTTTATCTACACATTATATATTATTTGGATTGCAAATAAACAGAACAGAATTAATCATAACTGTGTCATCACTGGTTTGTAAATGATCTTTGTCTTATTTTTCAAATTTAGTTTTGAGCCTGGGATTTAACTCAGTGGCGTGGCACCTGCCTTGCAAGTACAAGGTCCTGAGTTCGATCCCTGGTACCACACAAAAAAAATTAATTTACCTTTCCTTCAGAAAATGTATTATGAATATTCATCTAAACCAAAAATTAAAATACTATTGATAATTCACATCTACTCTTCTCTTGTTCCATCACCCTGCCTACTGCACACACCCACTTGGCCCCACAGGTAATTCTATATTTATCAGTCCCTTGTCTTTTTAAAAATATAAAAGTATATTTTTATAATTATATTTAAAGACAAGTAAGGTGATTTTATCACAAATGTCCATAATTGAATATTATACAAAAAATTAGGAAGGAAATTATATAAAAGTAAATTTTACAAAGAGAATATTAAAAGGGACTTGCTTATTTCTAGTCAACATTATGCTACCATTATTACTCCATGTTGTCCATTAGTTCATGAATGAGCAGAGGTTCATTCATTTTCATTCCTATGAGAATAAACTCTAATTTATTTACCTATGGATATTTGAGTTGTTTTCAGTATTTTGCTATGATGGACACTGATTCTTTTTCTTTCTTCTAGTACCAGGAATCAAACTCAGGACCTTGTGCTTGCTAGGCAGGCATGGCTCCTCGGAGCTACATCCCCTGCCAGATGGACAATGGTTCTATTATTTTATTTTATCATTTTAATACATCTATTCTGAAGCATACATCTATTCTGAAGCATATATTCAGGAGCAAAAGTGCTGTGTTGCATAATAAGCATAGCTAACTTTAAGAGATTATGCTGAATTGTTTTCTAAACTGATTCTACATTTTTATAAAATAATGTCAAATTGTTTTCCAAGTTGTCATACTGAATTACATTTCTCCCAGCAATGAACAGGAGAGTCTATTGATTCACATATTTTCCTACATACTTAATTTTGCATTTTGTAGAATAACTAAAATATTTAAAATAAGCTTAGCATTCTGTGAATCAGTTTTTTTATTGTCTCCATTGTAGTTTCTTCTATATAAACAGATAATGTTGAATGTTTTAGGTAACAATCAGATTTACCAAAAACCTGTATCAATTTCTTTACTTACCATTTTTTTCCTTGTACCTGGTCTTTTCTTCCTCAATGTGTCCTTCAATAATTGTTTCAGTCAAGATCTGTGGGTAGAAATCTCTCAGTGTTTATGTGTTTCAATTGTCTAGTGTTGTTTAACAAACCATCAAACACTTAGTATCTTGACACAACAATAATCATTTTGCCCACAAATATGCAACTTGGGCAGAGCTCCTTAGGGAGGGTATATTAGTCAGTGCTTCCTAGAGAAATAGATTTAGTAAAAGATACACAAATATATCAGACTTTACAAGATTGGCTTAAATGGTTGCCCTAGAGTCTGCCGTGGAAGAGTTTAGAAGGTCTGAGTACACTGGGGATCTGAAGGGTGCAGTCGAACACCTGGAGCTCACTGTAGTGTCCCATGTGAGTCCATATCAGAAGGCTGGAAGGTCTGTGATGGAAAAGGGAAGGGCCGGCCTGTGCCAGAAGGCTGGAGTCTGCACTGTAAGCCAGAAGACAACATCCAAGGTAAGGGTGAAGACTAGAGCTCCTCTGAAGAAACAGAAGGAATCCTTCCTTCTTTGTTTCCCTTTTATACCATTCTGGTGATACTCCTCCCTAGGGTGGGTCTTCCACACCCAGAACTATACTGAGCCAATTTAGTTGGGTGTTTCTTACTCAAATTGACACAATCTATCAACCATCACAGAGGGTTTGTCTCTGCACCATACAGTGTCAGTTGGGGTAGCTTAACTGAACAATGAAGAAATGGTGTCCACCATGGTTCCCTCAATAGGGGTGTCAGGTTCTTGGAATCTAGAGGCCTGGATTCCTCTTCATACTGGTCTCTCCATGGCAAATATCCCAAGAGAGAATTAAGAGGTAATGATTTATGCCCTGGACTCAGAAGTCACAGAGTGCCACTTCTACTACATACTATTGCCATACTATATAAGCAAGGATGTCACAAAGGCCCATGCAATCTCAAGAAAAGAGACCACAGACTCCTCATGTTGTTAGAGGGTTTGTAAAGAACTATAGGATAAAAAATTTTATTTCAACTTTCTTAAAAAGGCAATGTAAATATGCTTTCTATCTATGTATTTAAATTCTGGAATGTTCTCAGTCATTCTCAAGTGTTTATTTCTAGAGCTCCTATTAATGTATGAAGGACGTTTTCAATCCATCCCCCATATCTCTTAATTTCTCTTGTATTTTCCTGTGCTATGTTCTGGATTCATTATCAAGTATTTTTTCATTTAAAAGAAAATTTAGTGACTATGTTTTTTTTCTAGAATTTCTAAATGTTTCTTTAAATCTATCTATTCACATCTAACTTCTTCCTAATGTTTTCATAGGCATTTTTTCTTTTATCTTTTTTTTTGGCATTTTTTCATTTATTGCTACTATTTCTTCCATAATCTCTCTGAAGATATAAAACACATTTATTTTTAAGCGCTTTTCTGTTTATGTTGTTCATTCAGTTTCTTTGGGAGTAAAAACCCATTTGTTTAGTTTGGTGGTGCTTGTTATTTCACTGTAATAGTTTTCCATACCTGTTTTGACTTGTTTTCTTTATTACAGGCACATCTTCATTGGGAATCTTATTTCACCTTTTTTCTGAGTTAATCCTTCTGTAATAATCATGAGGTTGATATCACTTGTCCTCCATCCTACGTTTTCCAGTTAGGAACTCAGTTTTATTTTTTTGATACCAGGAAGGAACTCAGTTTTATAACGGTAAATCAGAGCTCTCTTTCCTTGGGAATAACAAGCCTTGAGAAGACAAGCCCCGTGGTTTGGTCCCTAACTTTGTGACTCTAGCTCTTCTAACTTCTGGATAGATTCCTAAAGACCTGTGTTTCATAAACTGAATCTGGCCACCATTCTTGGGAATAAGTAGAACACTTTAATTCTCACCCATTTGAATGAGATCTTTTGTACCATTTGAATTCCTGGCAAGTCACTGCACATTTCCAGTGTTAGGGCCTAATAATGCTGAAGCTTTAGACTCTGCTTACTTCCATTTTGTTTTGTTCCATGGAGATAATGTTTGTATTTCTTTAATTCTGCTTAAAGCTGAAGGTGGGTACTATTGCCACTTAAAGACATATCATCAAATTTATAGTGAATTTTTTGTTAAGTGAAATTATATGGATTAAGTTTAAAGAATTATCCTTTATTCTGGGATGTGTCCTTTATATTAACACTTTGGTGTTAAAATATCTTTTTAAAAAATTAATTTTATTGGAACATTT
>NW_004624759.1:18197103-18219164 GCF_000247695.1 Heterocephalus glaber
TTTGCCAGTATCTTATTAAGGATTTTTGGATCTATGTTCATTTGTGAGATTGGCCTATAGTTCTCTTTTTGGATTGGATCTTTCTCCGGTTTGGGGATCAAAGTGATGCTTGCTTCCAGGAATGCATTTGGGAGTATTGCTTCCCTTTCTATTTCATTGAAGAGTTTAAACAGTAGTGGCAGTAGTTCCTCCCTAAATGTCTTGTAGAATTCAGTGGTGAAGTCTTCAGGACCCGAGCTTTTCTTAGTTGGTAAGTTTTAATTCCTTTTTCAATTTCATTGATTGATATTGGGTCTTTAGAATTTTTAGGTCTTCTTTTTTCAACTTTGGAAATTCATACATATCTAGAAATCTGCCCATTTCTTCTGTATTTTCCATTTATTGGTGTATATGTTCTTGAAGTAGGTACTGATGGTCCTCTGGATTTCTGCTGGGTCCATTGTAATTTCATCCTTTTCATTCCTGATTGCATGGATTTGGGCCTTTTCTTTCCTTTTTCTAATAAGGTTGGCTAAGGGTTTGTCAATTTTCTTTATTCTTTCGAAGAAGCAACTCTTGGCTTCATTGATTTTTTCGTATTGTTCTCTTAGTCTCCAATACATTGATTTCTGCTGTGATCTTTAAAATTTCCTCTCTAGCATGAGCTTTGGGTTTGTCCTGTTCTTCTTGTTTTAGAAGCTTGAGGTTCAGCATCAAGTTGTGTAATTGAGCTTGCTCTGTTTTCCTAATATGAGTATTCACTGCTCTGAATTTCCCCCGTAAGACTGCTTTCATTGTGTCCCATAGATTCTGATATGTTGTATTTTTATTGTCATTTAATTGTAGGAACTGATTGATTTCTTCTTTAATTTTCTGTGACCCATTGGTTATACAGAAGTGTGTTGTTCAATTTCCATGTGTTCATGAAATTCTTGCAGTTTCTTTTGCTATTGATCTCCAATTTCATCACACTATGATCTGATAATATACAGGGGATAACTCCAATTCCTTTGCACTTATATAGACATGTTCTATGAGGCAGTATGTGGTCTAATTTGGAGAACAACTTGTGTGCAGCTGAAAAGAATGTGTATTCTGATTTTGTGGAGTGGAGCACTCTGTAAACATCTGTTGGGTTCATTTCTTCAGGAGTTTGATTGAGTTCTAGTATTTTGTTGCTTATTTTTTGTCTAGTTGATCTAGCTATTGTGACAGTGGGGTATTGATGTCCCCTAGTACTATTGTATTAGTGCTTATTTGATTTTTCATGTCCATTAGTATTTGTTTTATATAGTTGGGCACACTAGTGTTTGGTGCATATATGTTTATGATTGTCACCTCTTGCTCTTGGGATTGTTCCCTTTACAAGGATGTAAATCTTTGTCTCTCAATCAGTGTTGGTTTGCAATCCACCTGATCTGCAGGGAAGATAGGTACTCCTGCTTTTTTCAGGTTCCTGTCACATGGAGTATTGTTTTCCACACTTTAACTTTCAGTCTGTGAGTTTCTTTTTGAATTAAGTGTGTTTCTTGTATGCAGTATATTGTTGGATCTTGCTTCTTGACCCATTCTGCCAGTCTGTTTCTTTTGATTGCTGAATTCAGACCATTAACACCGATGGTTATCACTGATACATATTGACTTATCCTTGTCATGACTCTTTCTTTTTGTTGGATTCTCCCCCTTTGTGCTTAATTTCTTGTCATGTCAGATGGATTCACTCTGCTGAGCTTCCTTGGGTTGTGATCCTCATTGTCTTTTCCTAGGATTTTGTCTAAAATATTTTGGAGTGCTGGTTTGGTATCCATAAAGTTTCTAAGGTGCTCTTTGTCATGAAAGTATCTTAATTCTCCATCAATTTTGAAAGATAGTTTTGCAGGGTACATCAATCTGGATTGGAGGCTGTTTTCCTTTAGGGCTTGGAATACATCCCTCCAAACTCTTCTTGCCTTGAGGGTTTGCATTGGGAAATCTGCTGTGATTCTGATGGACTTTCCTTTGTATGTGATTTGTTTCTTTTCTCTCACTGCTTGTAGAACTTTGTTCTTCTGTTGGGTTTCTGGAATCTTAACCATTATATGCCTATGTGTAGATTTTTTTTGATCAAGGCTAATTGGAGTCCTACATGCCTCCCTCATCTGTATATCAAGTTCTTTTCCACTGCTTGGGGAGTTTTCTGCCATCATTTCTGTGAACAGTTTTTTTTATGTCATCTGCACTTTCTTCTGTTTCTTCATTGACTCCAATCAGTCTGATGTTATTCTTCTTCGCATTGTCTAGCAGTTGCTGGATTGATGTCTCCTGGTCCCTTTCTATTTTAAAGAAATTTTCTTTTTCTGGTCAGTAATTGCAATCTTATCTTCTATATTTGTCCTCACATTGGTTCATTCTGCTGTGTAAACTTTCAATGGAGTTTTTAATCTCCAGGAAATCTGTTTGCATCTGTTTTATGGATTCCATTTGTTTCCTATGTTGGTATTCCATCATGTTCCTCAGCTCCTCTATTTTTTTATTATAATGAGGACAAAGCCAAGGTCTGCTATTAGTGGGAGCAGTTGCCAGGCTCCCTTGGACTATGGCTTTGGGGCCCTTTGAGTGTGTGGACAGCTTGAGTGCAATGACATGAATTATGGGGAACCAATTCCCTATATGGCCCTCTGGATTAGAGGGTCCAGGGTCTCTCTTCTCAGATAAAAGGTTTATACTTTTGTACCCTTGAGCCTGTGATGAGTGGCATCTTGTTGATTTTTGAGATGTTCTCAAGGCATCTTTCTTCTTATCCCTGTACAAAATACTTGGTTTATTTTTAATGGAACTAATCTCTAGCAATCTTGCCTCCTTTGTCCCAAATTTTACACATGCTTCCTTCTGGGCCAAAATTTAATTTTTTCAAATTTCTCTGTTTTTCTTTTTGCCTCTAATTTTCACTATAAATCTGGCAAAAGCAGCCAGCAATACCCATGCCACAGACTGCCTTTGAATTTCCTATGATAGATCAATTAGTTCACTATCTCCAATCTCTGTCTCTTGCCATGTCTCAGGTCATGGCTAAATTTTAGACAAAATTTCTGCCAAAGTATAACCCACATGGCCTCAATTATCAATGGAGTCTTTGTTCCCAACTAAAACCTCCTGAGCCTAGCCTTTACTATTTGCATTTTTATTATCATTCTGGCCTTCTGAGCTCTGACCAGAATCATCCATCAAGCTCATTTACAGCATTCTATGGATTCTCTAGTCCACATCTCCAAACCTTTTTAAAGTGCTCCTGCAGACCAGTTCCAAAGGCTTATAAGCCACATTGCCAGGTATACTCACAGTAACAACCCCACTTCTCCAGTACCAATTTTCTATATTCGATAAGCTTTCCTTCTGGGCATAATACCCTATACTCACAACTCAAAGAAGGATAGGTTTAATTTTGCTCATGTTTCAAGGAGGTTTGGTTTTTGGTTGGCTGGTTCCAAGGCAGGAACATCATGGCAGAAGGGCATGGCACAACAAAGATGCTCACTTCACAGTGGCCAGGAAGCAGAGCATGCTACAGAGAAAGGGGCTGGGGATCATAGATAGTACCCAAGGTCACAGCTCCATGACCCACCCAGACACAAACAGAAATGTGCTCTACCAATCCCCCAGGTGGATTCCACAGCCAATCAAGTTGACACTCCACCCTAGTGGCTACCGAAAACTTTGAAAGTTTGAGTCAGGGGGAAGAACATAATTTGATCTATGTTTTAAGGATATCATCTTAGGAAATAATTTGGGATAACTGGGAATCCTGTTAGAAAGGTAATTTAATAATCTAGGTCACAGATAATGAAAGCTTGAATCAGATAACAGAAGTAGGGATGGAGAAAAATGGATGGATTAAAGATGTATTTTGAAATATACCTGGGCAGTATGGAAAGAAGCTGAGATGGGAAGGTGATGCAGAATGGATGAGTATCAAGATGACTCTTGAATATTTGGCTGTGGTTCCTGAGGGAATATGGTACCAGTTACTGACATTAGGAAGGGAAGGAAGAGTAACAGGTTAGTGAGGGATGCTGAACTCAGATTTATTTTGAGCATATTGTTTGAGATTCCTTTTCTTTCTGACCTTCCCCTCCCCTCCCATCCCTCCCTCCTTCCCTCTGTCCCTCCCTCCCACCCTCTCTCCCTCTTCTTTCTTTCTTTCTCTTTCTTTCTTTCTTTCTTTCTTTCTTTCTTTCTTTCTTTCTTTCTTTCTTTCTTTCTTTCTGACAGGGCCACTACTGGTACCAATTGTCTTACTTTAATGTCTAAGATCATGTTTCCTAGGAAACAACTTCTGAGTGGATATGTACATACAGGAAGTTTATTGGGTAGCGTTCTCAAGAACAACGCCTGTGTGGGAGTGAGTGAGTGAAGCAACATTGAGCAGAGGGTGAAATTGAATGTTGATGTAGTTGTGATAAAGGGCTTGGTGGATCCCATGGAAAAATTTGGGAGCTGAATTTGCTCTTCAGAGATGTCTCAAACAGAGGTAAGGGAATTAGGATTTTTTGTCCCCAGGTCTACTGATTGTTGGGTCAGGCTATGGACTGGGTCTGTCAAACAGGTGAATTAGCTTCCTTTGCCTAGGGCAATGCTCTTAAAGCCATTGATCTATGAACCATCATCAAGCAATGATGCCTGCAGCTGAGGTAATAAGTGCTGTGGGCCAAATGGGGGAATCTTTTGGTGCACCATTCATTCATAACATTTAGTTTTCTCTGAAAGCAGAAGCAAGATAATGCTTTGTTGAAGATACTGTATTTGGGAAGTGATCTCAGGAAAGAAGAGTGAGGGACAGAAGAGTGAAAAGGGAGGAAAGAAAACTTGTGCAAAGATTCAGTTGGTGGCTGCTGTGAGAGGCTGATCCTTAATTGTTTAATAACTTCTGAGGAGCCTTAGGAAATATTTCATAGAAATTTTCAGTTAGGGAAGGAATAGGGAAGCATTTATCAATTGTCTTCCATTGGCCAAGGGTGGCTCCATGGACATTAAACTTCTGTATGATTTTGAGTTTCTCATGTATGAATGCTGAGAATGCCAAGAAAAGGTATGCTCAGGTTGCATCTCCATGAAGCTTGTAGATGGTTACATGAAATGGGCTACCTAAGAGCAGATTATATTTGAAAGGGTCCATGAAAAGTATAGTACATTTCAAAGTGGCCTCAAAAGGTGTCTAGTACTTCCAGAAATATCTGACAGAATTTATAATATGCAAACACTTTATGATCCATACATTTCACATACAGGAATTTACATGACAGAAATTTGCATTTTTAGGTACAAATAGCGATATGAATTTTATAGACCCTGAGGCCAACTGCCTGGGTTTAGGAATAGGCTCTGCCACTGTAAATAAGGCATCTGTAAATTATGTCACCTGTCATATAGAGTTGATGAGAGTATTATATGAGTTAAATAAGTGAAAAATGCACTATGTTTTGAATAGTGGTTTGCACATAGTAATGCAATATTGACATACATGTCAATATTAGTTTTACAAAAATATTTATTGCAGCTATTGTTAATAGTTACAAAAGACTGACATACCCTAAATGTCCAACAAAGAGATTTAGGCAAACAAATTATAAATGGCCAGGCACAGGGAACTATCATGCAACATATGTCATAAAGTACAGAAAGCAAAACAAAGTGAAGAAACTGTGTCTAGTATGCTCCTATTTGTGTAAAATACATATATAACTGCTCACTAATACTTGTTCTCCTCACCATCCTAGGTGCACAGATGACTCTCTGCAGTTAAGTGAAGCATGTGATTAGTTCTGACCAGTGTGCTTAAGCAAATGAGAAAAGCTCTTGTGCAATCAACCTACTAACTCTCTTTCCTGGAAGCAACATGTTGGGATAGCACCTTCACAAAGTAATGCAGCTTAAACATATAGTTTGATGCAGAAACAAATCTTTATTGTGTTCATTCACTAGTACCTTGGGTTCAATTTACTACTGCAGCATAACTTGATGTATCTTGACTAACGTATGCTTCCATGAAAGAGATACAGAAGAATTAAAGCAGCTGGGAGAGAACCAGAAACAGAGTATTAGGGATTGGAGGGAGACTTATTTTGCACTCTATACCCTCTCATGTCATTTGATATTTTAAATTAGATGTGCATACAATTTTTAAAATGAGTAAATATAGTAGGGATCAGTCAGGAACCATCAGCATGCTCTAAAACTTAGAGGAAACTTCAGTCCTCATCTTCTTCAAAACAAAAGCAAAAGATGAAACATCTACCTCCCTCAGAAAAAGACAAAACCACAGAAATCATTGAGCCTAGTTATGTTATTTGCTCCAAGAATGTTCAGTAATTTTTACAGAAATGTAGAAAAAGAACCTTTTGGACAAGCAAGGAAATAAAGCTAGGGTTGGGGGAGTAGGATGTGACTGATGAAGTAATCAGAGGAATATTTGTAATGCTTTGGCCAGAGAGGGGAATGCTTAAAGAAAAGAATTAGAAGTTATAACGATGTTCAGAATGGCAGGTGAGATAGGTAAAGTAAAAGGTAGTATGATTTTGGCATTTTCGTACAACTACTGTAAAATTTGGTTTGTTTTAGATCTCATTGTGCTAGTAATTTTCTGACTGATTGCAAAATATGTGCTATATTTCACAACATAGGTGGTAGTGATGAAAGAAATTGTTATAACTTTAGCTCCAGGAGGTTTTGTAAATAAATTTTTGATTTTTTGATAAGTTTTATTTCCAAGGGGTCATATGACATATTGCCAACCAATAGTGACCAAGCCAGATATTTGCAGGACAGCCATAACAAAAGAGAGCAATGTCTCAATAAGGATGAATAATGGAGAAGATAAAAGATAATCTTGACAGTTAACTCAGGGAAATTAGAAAGTATTTAAAGATCCTGATTGATACAATAGGCCAATCTACAGAGTTACATTTAAAATAATAAACAATATTTATATAGGTGATTCCCTACAGCCACAGAAAGAACTTCTTGGTGACTAGAGAATGATGGCATTTTGGAAAATAGGTGAAGGATTTTATTAACAAGAAATAATATCATCATCCTTAATAACATTAGCTATGTGGAAGAAATTAATCAATCAAAGTAGTTATTTAGCATCTACCATATGCCTAGAAATAGCATGGGTGCCATTTGAGGTGCTACATGATACTTAACTGTAAGGTACTTTTGGAGAGGTGTAGAATGTTGGGATATTTCTCACATGCATAGAAATAAAACAAGACAGTAATCATTGATTAATTTCAAGGTAAAAATAAAAGTTGTATAGAAGTAGAGAAAGTTTAGCCCAGGGCAGCTGAAATATGTGGTGAGGGTCAATGGAAGTAATTGTTGGCTTGCCTGTGTCAGAATCAGGTGCTGCAATTTACTAGCTTTGTAATCTTGAACAAGTTTATTTAACTTGCCTCCATTTTCCAATTGTAAAGTAATAATAATAATAATAATAATAATAATAACTTCCTTGCAATGTGAAAAGCATACCAGTCATTGTCCTGCTTGTTCTCAGATCCATTTCTTTCCCTTTCTGTTTCACAGTGAAGGTGATGAGCAGCTGTACTTTCCAGTGCTATCGACTGAATTTTGTCCTCTCCACACAACTCATGTGTTGAACCCTAACCTCCTGTATTAGTCAGCTTTCTGGTTGCTGGCACACAATACCTGAAAGGCACAACTTAAAGGAGGAGAGGTTAATTTGGCTCATGGTTCCTGGGGATTCAGTTGATAGTCACCTGGCTCTAAGGCAGAAACATCATGGCAGAAGGGTTTGGTGCAGCAAAGCTGCTCAGTTCATGGTGACCAGGAAGCAGAGCAGGGGAACAATGCCAGAGAGGAATGGGGTATGCACCATATATAGTGCCCAGAATCACACCTCCAAGACCCACCCAGATACATCCCAAGAGTGTTCTTTACTAATCTACTGGGCTTTTCTTAATCTAGTCAAGTTGATGTGTCATGTTTAATGGTTACACCTTTAAACGTTACTGTATTGGAAAATAGAATCTTTACAAGGTAATTAAGGTTAAATGAGTTCATAAAGGTAGAGCTCTGATCTTAGAGGTCCAAAGCCTTAGAAGAGAGAGAGATATGTGTGTCTCTCTCCAGTAAGTAAGTCAAGAAGTCAGGCATCTACAAACTAGGAAGAGAACCTTCACCAGAAATCAACCAAGCTAACACCTCAATCTTGGACTTCCTAGCCTCCAGAACTGGAGAAATGTGTCTGTTGTTTAAGATACTCAGTTTATGGTAATTTGTTATTGCAGCATGAACGGACTAAAATTCTGAGTTCCTACTTCAGGCCAGTTGCAGGTACAGAAGGAGAGTAGAACTTGGAAAGAATGGAAAGTCCAGAGTACTTCTCCCTTTCTCTCTGCCTGGGCAACATTTTCAGTAGGAGTTATGCCTTTTTTATGACCTTAATTCTAACTATGTAGGCAGGCTGTTCTCTAGTTTCTGCTGGATAAGTGCAGCCCTGAGTTCCAGTTACACCACTTCCTCTTTTGTTCTTAAGCTCAGGGGTGCCAGTAGCTGGTACTGATCTCCAGGTTATCTCCTCTTTCACTTTCAGCTCTTATGTCACTGATGTTACCAATTCCCTGTGTTAGAGTCCCTCTATTATAAGTAAGTAGATATAGTTTCTGTTTTCTGGTTGCATTTCAAACAGACAAGAAGTAAAATTTAAAAGATAACATTGTGAAGCCATAATATACCATACTGTGTGGTAACTATACAGACCCACACATTTTAGATTATACATATCTACTTCGCCTGTCCTGTCCATGAAGCCTGTGTAACCATGCTTGTGATCTGTATTCTCTGATCTAATTGATTATTCTAGAGGACCCAAAGAGGGCGCATTGTACATCATTATACATCACATTGTTGACCTAATCATAATCCCTCTTCCAGAAACTTGAACTAAGAAATACAAAGGGCTATTTCAGATGGTAGCGTTTACTGGAGCTGAGAATCTGGATTATGTATTCATGGCTGATGAATATGTTCTGATAAGAAGGAGAATCTAGTGAAGAGAAAGAAGACCAAGGATCAGGTGACATGGCTCCTGAGAAATACAGAAGGTAGCCTTGGGTCCAGATAGGTCTCCATTCTCCAGTCCCAGTCTTGCACAAGGCTTGCTATTCCCACCCTCATATTTCATGAGAATCTTCATATGTCATTAAGGTTTGGTTCAAAACTGATCCCCAAAAGGCTTGTGTGACCGGATTGTGGGAGCACCAAACTCATCAGTGAATTAATCCACTGGTCAGTTCTTAGCTGAATGTGCTATTAGGAGGCAGGGCCTGGACAGAGGAACTAGGTCACTAGAAGTGTGACTTGAAACTCCTTCCTCTCTTTTCCTTTCCCTCTCTGCTTCTTGACTGCCATAAACTGAGCTTCTTTTCTCTGCCGTAGTCTTCCACTGATTTTTCTGTCTTAGCTCCAGCCAACCATGGATTGAAACCTTTGAAGCCAAAATAAACCCTTTCTCTTTTAAATTGTTTATGTCAGGTATTTTGTCCCAGCAATAAAAAAGCTGACTAATATGTATTCTACCTATAAATGGCCCTTAACTAGGGCTAGCCAGATTGGGCATCTGTGTTTTTGAGCCCCGACTAGAATAATATGTGTGTCTGTGCATACATGTGCACACATATACAGATATGTCCTTTCTGACTTTGAGCTTCCCTTAAGAATGTTTAGTTTGCAATGGGGAAAGAGAATTACATGGAACTGTGTTTGAGATGAACAACATGAGCAAAAGGTCATGGATAAGAAAGATGAAACCCTAGAATATCTGTGGTTGCCCTGCTTGTTTGAACTAACCTAGGGTTTATCAAGAGTCATTGAAAATGTAGGCAAAATTGCTTTTAACTTAAAAATAGAATTTTATAGCCTTTATTCTCTATAGTTTGCTAATAATGTTGGTGTTCCCTGTAGCCTGCTTTAAAATAACATAATTATAACATTTAAAGCAGAGCAGCAGTGATCACAACATTAAAAGGCATGAAAAAATGAGATTTACAAGGGGTATGTTTCCTCAATTTCCCTGAAGGTCATGAGACTAGATTTTTACAAAATCAGGTCAGGAAGAAATACAGTAAATAAGGGCTCTCTCCATAAACTAACTTTGCTATTTTCTGAAGATGAACCCGAAACTCACTCAGAGCACCTAATGGATCATAATTACCAAACACATCCCAGTTTTCTGTGTTCTGGTTTGTCCTGCTATTAGAAACTTTGAAGCCATTTACTCTCTGCTTAGAAGACATTTACTACTGAGATAACACCATTCCCGGGCTGATGTACAATTTACATTCTACAACAGGCTGGATTCCATTTTGCTATTTCAGTGCGAAATGTAACGGAGAAAGGACTTGGGTGGAAATGGAACTGTGTTGGCAGAGGAAGGTCCTAGTTTCAAAGTTCTAAAAGATAGCAGTCAGCTTTACAAATATCTGGAATTTTTTCTAAAGTTGTTTTATTTATTATTTGTCTATTTATTAAGTTTATTGGTACATTTTAGGTGTGCATTATGATCACATTCTCTTTGAGAATTTGTATCTGTACATGATATATCTTGGTTTTTCTTTTTTCTCCATTACCCTTCCCTCCCTTCCACCCCTCCACCCCTCCCTATTTACAAAAAACTTTGTTTCCATTTTTCCTTCATTTCTCATATTTTTTTCTTACCCTTCTTTCCTTTCCCCTATCCTCGCCCTTCCCCTTCCTCTTTGTATCTTTTCTTCTTATTTCACATGTCCTATTATACATTTGGGTCCTCATTTACACTTTCAGTTTCTTAAATTGTTTCTTTTAAATAAAGAAAAATTTCTGGACACAATTATTTTTGTACTATGGTGCACCTTAACGATTATGCAAATCCATTTTGTCCAAGGGCAACATAAATTTTAACAAATTTAAAGTTCTGCATTTTAAAATATCCCCTTCTATAAAAATTTAAATTGGCATCAACCTTAAACCCATGTGAGAACAAATTTGGCTACTGTTGTAAAATTGTTGTAAAATTATTCAAATTGAAGCATAGAATGCTGTTTCATATGTTATCAGAAACAATTAGTAGTCCTTATTAGAAACAAGACTCATTTCATGTTTCTGGACCTGAATCTCTGTCTCTTTTACAGAATCATACAGTACTTCTATAAAAGGCCATATATAGAAGGAACTTTTATGAAACTTGACTTTGATAAACTAATTTATCAATATTTTGGTTTTCTTTTGAATGTTTACATAATATATTATAAAATTAATACCAGAAATGTTTTCTAAAATCACAGGTGTTTTAAGTATTTTACAGTTGAATCTTGGAACCTGTCACCGTAACAAGAGAAGTACTAATATTAATTGCTTTGCTTTGATTGTTGTGAAGATCTGTCTTCTAAGTTCTGTCACTCCGGCTGGTTATTTTCATTATGTTGGGTCCTCTGAGAATTCTGTATTTTTAGCACTGGCTCTTCTTTCAACTAGAAGTATGTGAGTCTTTGTAGCAGTTGCTGGACTCTGAAGACCTCCTGGTCAACTGTGCTTTATTTCTCTGTGCTGGTTTCCTGGAGTCTCTGGCCTGCCTTGACCTGCTGCACCCATGTCTCCTGGGTTTCCTGCCAAATTCCATGCTGCATCCCCAGGCCAAATCTCTTTAACTTGGTGGAGGCCAAACCAATGAGGCAGAGTCTGTTCTCCTCCCCTGTCCCTTGGCTGCTCTGTTTCCTTGTGCACTCAGTTTGGCTCATACTCCAAATTTTTGCATCACTGGTACCCATTCCTATCCTCTAACCCTCTACATTTTAATTCCCTGATTTTCTTGATACCAGTTTGGCTCACATCTGACTTATGTCTTTTGAATGTCTGTTTTATCAACTTGAACATGAGTTTTTGACAAACTGCAGCTTTGTTCCTTTCATAAGAATAGACTAGTGTATGCATTCTAGTTCCCTTCCTGACTGTGAGCAAAGCCTTTCTTGTGTTGTTGAATTCCCTCTCCTTACTTTATTCTTTTGTACCCTTCAGCCAGAAGTGTGGTACATCCAGGATTCCTCAATATCCACTGTGCTTGCTGGCTCCCTGCTCTTCTTTACCAATCAGCTTCACCTCCCGGCCCTTGATCTTATCCAGCTCCTCTTTGAAAAGCCCCCTAAAGTACCAAAATAACAACAGGAGTCTGACAGTTTTGGGCCACATGTTCGGAAGCTGAATTATAACTTTCTCAAGATCTGTACATTCCATAATCAGTGCCTATGACAAACTGTAATAAGTCATCAAAGGTAGGAAATTATGCCATCAACACTCATCAAGGTCTTCAGCAGTAAATATAAAGAAGAGTGATATCTGTATAAAAATTTCCTATTTATTTTTTATGACTCAACAATGCTTAAGGAAACTGGCAACAAAACGTCTAAATTAATAAGCAGTGTGTTTTATTTTATCTTAAACCTTACATAAGTATAAAATGCAAAAATTATCTGCTTCTGTGAGAGTTCTTTTTCTAGAGCTACTTTTATACTGTAACATTTAAAACTGAAATAAAAACTTAAATTTTAGAGGTTTAGTTTCTCAGAGTCATAGTTAGTAAAGATCATATCTATAAATGATCCCCCCAGAGCACATGTCTGATATAGCAGCAATCTTACAGGGTGACTTGTTGGATCTTGCTCTAAGAGGTCCTAGTACAATGTACTTGAACCCTCAGTAGCGAGGAGCTTGGAGTGGGGAGCTGATGTAGCCTGAAGACATCAGGGTCAGTAAAATACAGTGAAGCCCAATACCCAGGTGATTCAGGACACCCCAATGTTATAAGTGTTTAGTTTGTTTTGTTGGGTGTGGCCAATTAGTACTTGGCTTTCCTTCATACTTCCTAATGTAATGTCTTGCACCAAAGATGCTGAAAAGTCAGAAAACTCATTTTTCACACTCATTTGCAGCTAGGATTCTTGATATTTATTAAGGGCTGCTAATGAGATTCACTGGTGTGGCTTTTGGAGGAAAAATACATAATGAAGCTTACTTTTTTTTTTCTTTCCTCTCTTCTCTCTCTCTTTATCTTCCTTCCTTCCTTCCTTCTTTTCTTCCTTACTTCCTTTTCTTTCTTTCTTTTCTTGCTTTCTTGCTTTCTTCAGTGCTGCAGTTTGAACCCAGGGCCTTGTCCATGCTGGGCAAGTATGCTACCACTGAGCTACACCCCCACCTGTTTTTGGCTATTTTTATGGTGGCATAAATGATAGTGGAGTTTCTCTGTAGCAGTGTTCCAAGATCCATTCTCCAGTTCTCTGGGTATTTGGAGACAACTGTAAGGCAAGCAGTGACAGTCACATGTTCCAATGTCTTGTCACTTGGGTGAAAGTATTGAATGATGAAGCTTCTTAATACTAGTGTTATCACCTCTCTGTACTCTTGTCCTTTAGTGTACCACTAAATAAGAGAAAGTAGACAAAATAATAGGTGGAACTGTTGGTGTACTGGTTCTAAGAACAGACCTGAAGAGGCCTCATGTGTTTCCATTCACTTTCTAACATCACCATCAGATGAATAGACCTCAGTGAGCTTGCTGATCCCAGGAAATGGGTGAGAGATAGATGGATTAGATTTCTCTCTTCATGCTGCCCATGAGAGACCAGCCTAGACCAACCAGCTGCAAGCTCACAAACTAAATATATAAATATATACCTATCATAGATGAATGAAGTTTGTTGGTTGGTTTTTAAGCATCATTGTTATAGCCACAGTTAATTGATAAAGCAGTAATGGCAATTTATTATTGAACTTAGCAGTTCCAACAACAGGCCTTTTTCTTCTTTACTAATACGTGACACCTGTTAGTAACTCTACCTAGTCCTGGGAATAACAATAGCTTTTTCATTTCCTTCCTTTGTGCTTATGAGAAATATAACTGCTACACCAACAGATATGTTTACAGGATTCTGAAAATTATGGAAGTCTAGTCTAGAAATTGCTGTTCCAGTGCTTCAAACAATTTTAAGGACTTATTTCCCCTCCTTCTGCTTAATATAACTAGAAGCACCTCACACCCATGTGGATAACTACTATAAAACATAAAAGAAAAAATCCCCCTGAAAACTGGCAAGTATATGGAGAAATTAGAAAATTTGTGCACTGTTGTGGGAATGCAAAATGGTTCAGCTGCTGAGTAAAACAGTATGGCTGCTCCTCAAAAAATTAAAAATAGAAATACTACAATACCTAGCAGTTCTACTTCTGGATTTTATAGTCAAAAGAATTAAATGAAGAGATTTCTTGAAGAGATATTTGTACACACATGTTCACAGCAGCATTATCCAAAATAGCCAAGGAGTGGAAGTGACACAAATGTCTACCAACAGAAAATGGATAAAGAAAGTATTATACATATATAATGGAATATCATTCAGCCTTTAGAGAAAGAAAATTCTGACATACTACAACATGAACGAAACCTGAAAACATTATGTTAAATGAGATAAGCCAGTTACAACAGTCAAATTCATAGAGACAGAAAGTAGAACAGTAGTTTTCAGGGCTGGAGGGCAGGAAGGGTGGAAAATTATGGCTTAGTGGGAACAGAGTTTTAGTTTTGCAGGATGAAAAGTGTTCTGGACATGAACGTGCACGTGCTTAATGCCACTCAACTACATATTTAAAAATGGTTAATATAATAAATTTTTATGTTACGTGCATTTTTCTAAAATTAAAAATAAATTTTTTTAAATAGAAAGTTTTGGTTTTCTTCGTTGAAGCCTGAGTGACTCACCAGATCAGAGCAGGGACCACTGGGAAGGACTGTACCATTCAGAATGAGTCTCATAACTGGGCCTTCGCATTGGATCCCATGAGTGACATTTCACTCCCCTAACCAGTAGCCTGGTTATATTGTGGCCTCTCTCTTGGATCTAGAAGGACTGCTTCTTCCCAATCTGAGTGAAAAAAGAAAATTAGAGAACTCAGGCTTATATATAGTTTCACATATCCGCCATTATCTTCCTTGTTCAGTCCTTCTTTGGTGGGCAACACTGGGTGGAGTTTTAGTACCGCCACCCTAGTAATTAGCTGGATGACTGGTCCCCTCCCCACCTCTGCTAGTTCTCCCTCTGCAATGCCTTTGTGATGGTCAGCTAGGATAAACTGCATTTCTCAGAATTTCCTTTCCACTATGGTACTGGACGGGTGAGCTACAAGAGAAATCCTCTCCTGAAAGTTGAAGGACGCAGGGAAGCAGCAGGTACATTTTTTTTTTAGCACACATAAACCTTCTCCCAGTTATTCAATCAAATACAAATCTAGATTCTGCTGCGAAGGGTTTTTTGCAAGTGTTATTGAAGTCCTTAATCAGGAGATTGTCCTAGGTGGGGAGGACCTAATCAGGAGTAAGGCCTTAAAAGAGACCATAGTGCTTCTTTGGGGGGAGGGGACTGATTCTGACTTGTTTATAATCTGCCTTTCCTGACTGGTATTTCAGCCTGTTTGTGATCTTCCCCTCCTGACCGTATGCTCTGTAGACTTTGGTCTTGCTTGGCCAGGCCCACAATTGTGTATACACATAATAGGAGATAGAGATATCGCTTACTAGTCCTGGTTGAACCCGGACTGATACATTCTGTAAGATGGTCAGGAAACAGTCAACAGCAGCTGCTGAGCAGCTCCTGCCTTGACAGTCTTCCCCAGATGGACAGTCTTGTGTGACAATAGAATAGAATGGTGGAATAGAATAGAATGGTGGAAGGAAGGCTCTCTGCACAACCCTCTTTAATTCACACTCTTTCCTCCTCAAATCCTTGGTCCTTGTGTTAGTTAGCTTTCAGTTGCTGTGACAAAAACCTGAGAAGAGCAACTTAAAGGGAGGAAAGATTTATTGAGTCAGAGTTTCAGAGGTTTTAGTCCATCATTACTTGCCCTGTGGCTTTGGGCCTGTCATGGCACAGTCCATCATGGTGATAGAAGAGTGTGGCAAAGCAAGACTGTTCACCTCATGCTGGCCTAGAAGCAAAGAGAGAGATGGGGTGAGGTCAAGGTCCCAAGATTTCCTTCAAGGATGCATCCCCAGTGACCTAACTTCTTTCCACTAGTCCCCACTTACTAAATGTGGCACCAACTTCCAATAGCATCACAGGCTGGCAGCCAAACATTTAACACATTGGCCTTTGGAAGACATTGTAGCAGTCCTCTTTTAACAACCCTCTTTTAAAAACTCCAAGCTGGTGTTCATTATTCTTCCTCATTTCACATCCTTCCTTCACTTACTCTGGCACAAACTCTAGGGCCTAAGGCTTCAGTTGGATTCTGATAAGTGTTTTCTGCTCTCTCCCCAGGATGTAACTGGGAAGAGAATGAAGTGGTATCTGAAATAGGTCTCTGATTCCATTTGGGCCTCCTCATCTGTGAATGATTTCTGTACTAGTTGCCTAAAAAGTAAACAGCTCTCATTTAGAAAGCATATCCCACATAGTCTGGGCCCAATATGATCACAGCACATTTTTCTTGTTCATAGCCTCCCTCACCCTGTTTACACTACAAAGCTCATTGGGAAAGTGGCTCTGAGACTTTTGGGAATATTGGTGCAAATTTTAGTTAAATTCTTTCTGGTGCCCCCATCTCTCCCTGAATTGGAAAGTGTGCAGAAGTCTCAGCTCCTTTTACCGTATTTCCTACACCCAGATTGATGCATATTTGAGGCAAATTTCAGTTCAGGAAGTTCTCTAAGTCCTGGGATTTGTTATTTATGTGAATTTGTAGGTAGACTCTGGCTATCCTCTGCCCTCTGACCTATTTTGGAATGAGGAAATAGGGTGTGGGGTCAAGCCTATTGTTTCTCTAGAATCACCTATGTAATAACCTGAAGAAAGCACTAGTGCAAAATAGCTACATTTTCCTCTGTGCAAAAATGGTATTAGTTCAGCTTGCACACTCTCATAACACACTCTCATTATAAATCCCACTTCTCATCCACATATGCTCCTTCCCCAGGCTTGCCTCAGAAGTAGCCAATGAAGGACTTAGGCCAGATCATCAAGATGTCCCAGGTATCAGGTAGATAATGTGTAGTACAGGCTGGTAGGGCCTTGCCAAGGAGTTTTCAGTCTCTAGATTTCTGGGTGCCAGTGTCTGCATCTCTTCCTGAGAGATCTTTCTTCTACCCTCAAACTACAACTCAAAAACCTCCATGTGGAAAGCCACATGGACCAATTACAGTAGCTAAAACCTCAAAGAGTAACTAACTTTCTGTTCCCTCACTTCAGTACTTCACAACTTTTGACTCTTCTACCTGGGAGGACTGAGTGCCAGCTTTTGCTGAGGAAGCTGACCTAATGGCACTCCTATTGGCTGTTTCCCCTTTGATTCTTTGTGTCACTTTCTTGTTTCTTGGGTTACCTTCACTTCCAGAATAAACTACATCAATTCAAATTTTGGACTCCAGTTTGATTACGGGAAAACTCTAAAAAAGCCACAACATATGCTCTGTTCTGTGACACTCCTGTGAGTCCCTGGAACTGCTGCTGTAGTACCTGCCTCTCCACTTGCATGGTGGGATATCTATGTCTGTTCAGGTGAGGGTAACATACAGACCACATAGGAGACCAGGAAACTCATGGAGTATTCCTGGAAGAGCTCCTTATTTTATATGAGGCCATTCATCTCTGCCTCTCCTATTCTAGAGGAAAAGAACAATGCTACTTCTCCAACTTTCTTCCAAATCACTGGGATCCAGGATTGGATTTTCAAAGCTGCATTTGGAAGCCTAAAAATGGACCCGGATGGCCTCCCAGTGATTTCCGGCAGAAAAAGTAAAAATGTCCTAGTGTGATAAACTGAAATGGGTGTGGGGAAGGTGGTGAGAGAAAAGAACAAATGTAGGGGCAAAAAAAGCAAAAGAATATAAGACAATCACTAGAAGATGAAACATGGAAATTAGCTTTTGGTTTTATTGAGTGTGCTGGTTACACAGGGGTGGTCAGCTAGGGTGAAAGGCATAGTTGCCATAAATATCCTGATTTCCTTCAAGAAGATTATCTCACTACTATTAGTAAGAATCTTTTTGGTTCAGAATCCTATTTTGTCTCCTCCCATGTTAAAACTGAATATACTGAAAGAAAGAGCCACTTCAATGAAGTCTAGTTTGAGGAGTTATCTTGACTCTAGCTTCCTCTTGCCTCATCAAACTTTGTCCTTCCTGGTTTTGCTCTTTGATTCTGTACCCACATCATCCCCATATCCTGCATGAAGCTGACAAGTCTGGTCCTAACCTTGAGGAACTCATAATCTAGTTGAGGAGTCAGCCATACAAAGAGATTCAACTGGTGGATAGGGTTACATAAGGCCATTACCTAAGTGCTATGGAAACACAGAAGACAAAGCAGCTAGTTCCCCTGGGAGGCATGGTGGAGGTGGTGGTGGGGGTGGGTGATGACATTGAAGACAAATAATCAAAAAGGCCCTGAAGAATGAACAGGAGATGTCTAATCTGAGAGCTGCAGCAAGGATATTTCAGGCAGAAGGACCATCAGGTCTACTCTAGTGATTTCTGGGATCTTCATTTTAGGCAAGTTAATCTTTTGAGGTGGTTGTGAACTTGAAGACTTGAACTAAACTTCTTGACAGCTGTTGAAAAAAGGTAACCTATTTTGGAAAAACATTTTTTTTAAATGTTAACTTGTGTTTGAGAAATCATAGCTAGTGTGTAGCTTCTAAAAACTTGACTTTTATTAAGAACTTTAATAGATGAGCTACATAATTTTGAAAGTAATATCCAGAGGAAGCATTAATGAGGATCAAAGCACAAATACAGTCACTTGATGGGTATATTGCTTTTTGAGTAAAGGGAATGAATGGCTAGAGTTCAGGTTTCAAAAGCAATTATTGAACAAGTTTGGGCAAAGTATGAATTCAGACCTGACTTTTCATCTGAAAAAACAAAAGAAAAGAAAGACTTTCTATGAGGCTCTCGTCTCTCCTAAAACATCATTGCTCTAATATGAAGATTTTTAAAAGTTATGAGCTACAAGTGATGAGATTATTTTTGCTACAGGGATAAACATAGATTGGCAAGCTTTTTTGTTGTTTTTTTTCTTTTTTGGTGGAAAAGTTTAAAAGATTTGGGGGACTTTTCATTGGTTTTTTTGGTACCAGGGGATTGAATTCAAGACCTTGCACTTTTGAGGCAGGCACGGTGCCACTGAGTTAAATCCCCAGCCTCTTTTCATTCTATTCTTATTGATAATGAAAAATATTATTGGGAGCTTGTGTGGTGGTTATCTCAACACTCTGGGAGGCTGAGGCAGGAAGATTGCAAGTTCAAGCCTAGCCTGGACAACTTAGTGAGAGCCTGTCTTAAAATTTTTAAAAAGAGATGTAGGTCCCCTGGGTTCAATTCCTATTATTGAAAAAAACAAACAGCCACTTCTACACTTATATGTAGTTTAGATGCTGTGAAAAAAATATTAATGAATGTATAACTCTTCCCAGTTCTACTGTTCGTTAGGAGTCTGTGGGTTGGGTTAAATTCGGGGTTACTGTAAATGATAAGGTGGTAAGGGCTAACAACAGTGTGGCCTCTCTATGATTTTAGGGACACTCTGTCATTACTCTGATGCTCAGTTTCGATACCTGGGGTAAAATGGCTATTTCAACTACAACTAGTGATCAATTTATTGTAAAACTATAAAGCTTCAGCTTTAGGATCATTCACATGAATACATCATTTCCATGCTTTAAGTATATTGGAGAGGCTGCAGGTTTAACTGGGACAGGACTGCAGGGGTTCTTAACAACTTTTTGTGCCATTAACTCTTTTGGGAGTCTGGTGGGATCTATGGAATATTCTCAGAACAACACTTTAAAAAAGCTTAAAATAAGAGAGAGGCCCACCCATATTCCATCTGTAAGTGCATGCAGATCTCAGCAAAAAGTCAGCATGGGCCAGAGCAGCATGGTTTCAGGTAAGTCCTAGCCAGGGCCCCAACCCAACCCCAGCAGCTCAGATCTGCAGGCCCAGCCAAAGACTGTCCTGGAAATGAGCTGCACAGGCACACAAGCAACATCCAGAGGCCCACCCAGATACCATTAGTAGTGTGTGCAGACCTCAGCCAGAAGTCTACTCAGACAGCAGTGACTGGAGTGCATAGTCCCCAGCCAAAAACCCTCCCAGACAACAGCTATGTAGGGTGTCAGGCCCCAGCCAGAGGCATGCCCAGATATCATCCCAAGTGTGCACATGCCCCAGCCAGAACCTGACCTGGACAACAGGTCTGCACAGGGATCCAGAAGACCACCATTCTGAATCCAGGAATTGGCCCAGGGGTGAGCAGCAGAGAAAAGACCTCTTGGTGGCTTGCTGAGAATTGAAGACCACTGGGTGAGGAAAAAGTCACCTCAACAAAGGCACACCAGGCTGCATCTGTTGAAATGAGAAGACACATAAACAAGTCTCAAAATCAGACTTCCAGATTACGAAAGGCAACTCCAAAAGGCAACAAGATGGAACAATTTTGATACTCAACCACCTGGACTCCCTGAACTGCAAACGAAGGAGGATCTGGAAAAAATGAAATAAGAAATAATTTCTTAGATATAACAGAGATTGTGTCTATAGTGCAAGACATGATTAATAAATCTAGAGAGGGCACAGATTAAAAAAAAATAGAGGCACTGAGGAACATGATGGAACCCCAACATAGGAAACAAATGGAATCCATAAAACAGATGCAAACTGATTTTCAGGAGATTAAAAACTCCATTGAAAGTTTGCACATCAGAATAAGCCAATGTGAAAACAGAATTTCCGATATAGAAGATAAGATTGCAATTAGTGACCAGGAAAAGAAAAATTTCTTTAAAATAGTAAGGGACCATGAGAAATCAATTTAGCAGATGCTAAATGATGCAAAGAAGAATAACATCAGACTAATTGGAGTCAATGAAGAAACAGGAGAGAGTGCAGATGTTATATTAAGAAAAAGCTGTTCACAGAGTAATTGCAGAAAACTTCCCAAGCAGGGGAAAAGAACTTGACATACATGTAAGTGAGGCATATAGGACTCCAAATAGCCTTGATCAAAAAAACATCTAGACCTAGACATATAATGGTTAAGATCCCACAAACCCAACATAAAAACAAAATTCTACAAGCAGTTAGAGAAAAGAAACAAATCACATACAAAGGGAAGCCCATCAGAATCACAACAGACTTCTTGATACAAACCCTCAAGGGAAGAAGAGCCTGGAAGGAAATATTTTAAGCCCTAAAGGAAAATCGCCTCCAACCCAGATTAATGTACCCTGCAAAAGTATCTTCCAAAATTGAGGGAGAAAAAAGATACTTTCATGACAAAGATCAACTTAGGAACTTCATGGATACCAAACCAGCACTCCAAAAAATTTTAGACAATAGCCTAGGAAAAGACAATGAGGATTACAAACCCATGAAGCACAACAGAATGAATCCATCCAGCATGACAAGAAATTAAATGCAAAGGGGGAGAACCAACAAAAAGAAAAAGTCATGGCAATGACAAGTCAACACATGTCAGTTATAACGATCAATGTTAAAGGTCTCAATTCACCAATCAAAAGAAATAGACTGGCAGAATGGATCAAGAAGCAAGGTCCAATAATATGCTGCATAAAAGAAACACACTTAATTCAAAAAGAAATTCATAGACTGAAAATTAAAGGGTAGACAACAATACTGCATGTGACAGGAACCTGAAAAAAAGCAGGAGTAGCTATCTCTTTCTAGATGAAATGGATTTCAAAACAACACTGATTAAGAGAGACAAAGAAGGACACTACATCCTTGTAAAGGGAAAAATCCAAGAGGAAGCAATGGCAATTATAAATATATATGCACCAAACACTAGTGTGCCCAACAATATAAAACAAATACTAATGAACATGAAAAATCAAATAAGCACTAATACAATAGTAGTGGGGGACCTCACCCCACTGTCACAAATATTTAGATCCACTAGACAGAAAAGAAACAACAAAATAGTAGAACTCAATCAAACTCTTGAACAAATGAACTTAACAGATATTTACAGAGTGTTCCACCCCACAAA
>NW_004624759.1:18220739-18317256 GCF_000247695.1 Heterocephalus glaber
TGATACTCTATATAGAAGACCCCAAGAACTCCACCAAAAGTCTTCTAGACTTAATAACCAAATTCAGTAGAGTAGCTGGATACAAGGTCAACAAACAGAAATCAATAGGTTTCCTGTAAATGAACAACAGACTCACTGAAAGAGGATATCAACCAAATGAAAGCAATCAAAGACCTCTCTGAAAACTATAGCACTCTGAACAAAGAGATTGAAGAGGATATCAGAAAATGGAAAGACATCCATTCTGGGTAGGAAGAACCAATATAGTGAAATTGGCCATACTTGCAAAACTGCTATATAGATTCAGTGCAACCCCAATTGAAATTTCAGCAGCATACTTCACAGACCTTGAGAAAACAATCCAGAAATTCATTTGGAACAAGAAGAGACCTAGAATAGGAAAAGCAATTCTAGGCAACAAAGACAAGGTAGGGCGTATCACAATCCCCAACTTGAAACTATACTACAATGCTACTGAGATAAAAACAGCATGGCATGGTACTGGCAAAGAAACAGACCTGAGGACCAGTGGAACAGATTAAAAGATGCAGAAACAACTCCAGACTCACTGAGCCACTGCATCTTCAACAAAGGAGCCAAAGACCCTCACTGGAGGAAAGATGGCCTCTTTAATAAATGGTACTGGAAAAATTTGGTTTCAACTTGCCAAAGATTAAAACTAGACCTATGTCTCTCACCCTGCACTAAACTAAAATTGAAATGGATAAAAGATCTAAATGTTAAAACAGAAACACTAAGGCTGGGGATTTAGCTCAGTGGTTCTGCCGCCTGCCTTGCAAGCACAAGGAGCCTAGTTCGATCCCTGGTACCAAAACAAAACAAAACAAAAACAGAAACACTAAACTGGCTGGAAAAGAAGTTAGGTAGAACTCTTGAAGACACTGGTGCAGGAAAAGATTTCATGAACAAAACCTCAGTTGTATGTGGACTAGCAGAAAGAATAAACAACTGGGGTCTCATCTCATCAAAAAGCTTCTGTATAGCAAGAGAAACCACCAATGGAGTGAAGAGTCAACCCACAATGAGGGAAAAATTTTTACTGGTTGTTCCTCCAACAAAGGACTACTATCTAGAATATATAAAGAACTTTAAAAAATCAGACCTTCCACATTTAAAGACCCAATCCAAAAATGGGCATTTGAAATGAACAGATATTTCTCAAAGAAGTAGAACTAGCAAATAAACATATGAAAAAATGTTCAACATCACTGGTCATTCGAGAGATGCAAATGAAAACAATGCTGAGATTCTACCTCACTCCAGAAAGAATGACTGCTCTCATGAAAGCAACCAATAACAAATGCTGGCGGGGCTTTGGGGAAAAAGCAACACTGCTCCACTACTGGTGGGAATGCCCACTGGTGCAACCATTGTGGAAATCAGTATGGAGATATCTCAAAGAACTAGGACTAGAGGTCCCATTTGACCAGCCATTTCCCTGCTGGGTATCTTCGCAAAAGAATTAAAAGACTCATACCACAGTGATATAGGAGCACCCATGTTCATAGTGGCACAGTTTGCAATAGGTAAAACTAGCCCAATTGCCCTTCAACTGGAGACTGCATACAGAAAATGTGTGTTTTTAAAAAATAAAATGGAGTACTACTCAGCCGTGAAGAATGATGCATTTATAGCTAAATGAATGCACATCAAGGTGATACTCTTAAGTGAAATAAATAGGACACACATATGTAAATACTGAATAGCTTCTCTGGTGTGAGAAAGTGAAAGTGTAAATAAGGATCAAAATGTATAATAGATGATGTGAAATAGGAAGAAAAGGTGCAAAGGGGAAAGGGAAATGGGAGGGGTAGGGGAAAGGAAAGAAGGGAATGGAATTAATATGAGAAAATGAAAAAATGGAAACAAAGTCTTTGTAAATGATGGAGGGGTTAAAGGGAAGGCAGGGGAATGGAGAAAAAATAAAAACCAAGATATATTATGTAAAGGTACAGATCTCCAATGATCAATGTCATTATATTGTATTACCTAAAATGTACCAATAAAATTAATTTTTAAAAAGCTTAAAATAAAAGAAGTATAATCACAAAGAGAACAAATTACATACATTAAAAATAAATTATCAAAATATCTATAAATTTTATGATATAGAAATACATGTTTCTTTATTAATGCATTTTTATAAGATCTAATGATTGGCCTAAGAATTACCATAATTTTGAAGTAGTAATGAACATTAATGATATTTGACATATTTGCTTTAATTATAACATCATATGAAAATATTTAATTTCTATTGTGACAAAGTTACAGGCAAACATTATTTGTGGCAATAAGTAAGCTGGTTTAGTGTCTACATTTATAGTTAGAAGGAAAATTATTAAAAGTACACTTTCCACAGTAGGAGATCTGAGGGGTACAATTTTTTATTTTTAAGATTCATTTGTTTGTTTTCTGGTACTAAGGATTAAACACAGAGACTTGGATCTCTTTATTTTACTTTGATATTTTGTTTGATCTCTAGCCTTAAGTTCTTATTAATGTGTTTATACAGTGATGAAAGTTGAAGGAATTCCCTTCTTGAATTAGACTTCCTTCTTGTTTGAACTATTTTTTTCTGATCCTTCAGTGTTTTCTTCCTTCTTCCCACTCTCTCTCTCTCTCTGGTTTTTATTCTTTCACTTTTCCTTTTAAAAATGTGCCACAACAGCTGTTTTGGTTATTCGTGCTATTCTTTTTCATGCTTGGCTCCATCCAGGCAAGTGGATGGATGACTACTTTGATACTGTGCAAGTGATTTCTTGAGTCCCTTTCTGCTCTATCAGAGACAAGGTTTTCCTCTGCAGAGTAACACAGAGCAGAGGCTTCTGTTTTCCATTATTGTCCTGAATGTGTTTAGGGAGGTGGTGTCTTTGTTCTTGATTTTGCTGAGGACCAAGTTGCACGCTGCCTCTTTAGGGAGTGTACACCTTTCAATGAGGTAGGTTATGGATAGCGCTGAAGTCTCCATGCTTGTTAAAAAAAAACTTGCTATTCATTTTATTTTCTTCTTTTCCCATTTTCATTATTCTCCAGTAAAAAGTGGGATTAAAAAAAGAGAAAAGAAATACAAAGATGGTCCCTTAATTTACTTTTCACCCGAGTTGAGGAATTGGAATTTTCAGGATTCTTTACATCTGGATGATACTGGTGGTGTTAGGGAGCTCAGTCAGTTGCTCCTTTGTTTGGCTCCATAATTCTTGTTCCTTTCTTTGGATGCTTGTGTGTGGTCAGGGGATTGAATTTAGAGCCTCAGACATGCTAAGCAAGTGCTCTACAGGCCATGACACCTGGTTTTGAGGTTTTTAGCATTAAACACCTGTTCCTGTCTGGTGGTTGCCACCAATAGTAAATTTTTTGGACCATTCTTTTGGGTGAAGTGGGATAGATAGAAAGTCTGAAGAAGTTTTAATCACATCTTCTCTCAAAGTTGGAGCCTCAGTTTTTTAAGTAATAAAATACACCTGTGAAATACGTGGCATAATATTTGGTGCAAGGAAGTAGTGTTAATTTAATTTTAACAAAATGAATAACTACAGGTGCATCCTTACATATAAAATATTAAAAATATACGCCATTTCCAACCCTCTCCCTCAAGATAGGTTCATATTTCTAATATAGTACTTCAAATATTATTAGTTTTATTGCTAATAAACATATATGATCAAATCAAATATTCAAAACAAGTATCTTGCTTAGACCATTCATTTAAAATTGACCCCTAGTTTATTTAAGTTATGATCTCCTTAGGTGAATTGGGAGACTTAGAAAATAACAGTCATGTGTAGCAAACATGTCAACAGGTTCTTAGCTAACTCTTGATTGTCCACGTGATGACTAAATATTTGATTATCAGTGCTTACCAGATGATGTCCAGAAAGCAAAAAAGTATTGTACAAATTATTTTTTCTATTAGTGAAATTTAGACCAGATGGTGATTCCCAAGCAAATCTTCCCATTTAAGAGTCCATAAGCAGATCATCTCTTTCTATATTAATTCTTTCCATACTAATTTTGTATTAGAAATCTGTGCTGCCTCTTCCACGATCCTTCCAGAAGAATGACAATTTGCCTTTATTGAATGGATAGTAGAAGGAGCAGGTCAAGCTCATGGAGCTTCTTGTTCAAAGAATAAAATATATGTGTTTGTATAAGTTTGATAAAAATAAAAATATATTTAAAGAGAGCTAGAACAATGTGAATCCCTCTCCACACTTCATGCTTTCCTTCAGCCTTTCCCCCCTTGTTTGAATGTATATTCCTTTGGAGGAAGGAATTCCATTCTATTCATCTTTTCACTCTTTTCTACCTCCATCCTTAGGACAGTCATTAGTATAAGTGGGTGTGTAAATATTTTTGAAGAGATGTCACATGTATTTAATGGGTGAGCTTAACAAACATTCCAGTCTGATATACAGCCATCATTTATTGAGCTTGTCAGCTCTGAAATAACATTTTTCATGTTTTGTTATACACACATGTAATCAGAAGACTTGACTAGAAGTTATACCAGCAAACCTGCTGCCACAACTCATCTTGGAGACTACACTCTTTCCAAGATTCTTTAGAGTTAGTGTCAAGTGTATCATTTTTTTCTCATATCCTATTGGGTAACTAGATTATAAAATCCATTTGGAGAGAATATTATAGACATAAATGACATTTCTTCCCCAGGTATTGAGAGTGTTCATAATATGATTATTAGAGGTTCCTCAGATTTTTATACTTATATCTAGACAATGACCTTTCATCAAAAAAAATCAAATGACTTTTTTTCAAGTTGGGATGTGTGTGTTAAACAAGATACTTGACCAATAGCATTACAGTTAAACAATGAAGAAAAGCCATGACTCATTCTCTTGGGTGTTCACCTTTTTGGTTGATGGGTGGCTTGCATAAATCACAGTGATTGCATTTTCCAAAATTAACAGGCATAGTGTACCTATATATTGTGTTTTAATACAACTCCTTTCACAACTGTCAGTATTATTTACTTAGAATCAAGTAATAGCTAGTAAAAGGTGCCTAGGTGCCGAAAATACTTCTTGTTTTCCAGTATACTTGTCTTTGTCTTTCATTCTTCTGTAGTGAATGCCATCTGTTCTTCCCCTGTATCTGTTGAAGTCCTTTCCATCGAAACCCATGACAAATACCTTCAATTCTTAGACAGTGCTTTTGACTGTCGCATTATTTATCTCAAACAAGCTTCAAAATGAAAAATCTAGAAATACATTTGGAGTAAAGAAGATTCAAGATCAATCAGTGGCTAGGAAGTCAACCAGGTACAAGCAGATTAGCATGAAGTACTTTTTTTTCAATTTTTAAAATAATTTTATTATCAAACACACTGAAAAAATCAGGCCCCCCAAATTCAAAGACCCAATTAAAAAATGGGCATCTGAAATGAGCAGACATTTCTCAGACAAAGAAGTAAAAGCAGCAAATAAATATATGAAAAAATGTTCAACATCACTGGTTATTCGAGAGATGCAGATGAAAACAACACTGAGATTCCACCTCACCCCAGAAAGAATGGCTGCTATTAAGAAATCATCTAATAAAAATGCTGGGGTGGCCTGGGGTGGGGAGAAAGGAACCCTTCTCCACTGTTGGTGGGAGTGCAGACTGGTGCAACCACTGTGGAAATCAGCATGGAGATACCTCAAAGAACTAGGACAAGAGGTTCCATTTGACCCAGCGATTCCCCTGCTGGGTATCTTACCAAAAGAATTAAAAGATTCATACCGCAGCGATATAGGTGCATCCATGTTTATAGCGGTACAGTTCGTAATAGCGAAAGCTTGGAAACAGCCCAAGTGCATATGAACTGGAGACTGGATAAAGAAGATGTGGTTTTTTATAAAATGGAGTACTACTCAGCCATAAAGAACGAGAAACTAGAGACATTTATAGCTAAATGGATGAACATCAAGACCATACTCTTAAGTGAAATAAATAGGACACACACGTGTAAATACCGAATAGTTTCTCTAGTGTGAGAAACTGAAAGTGTAATTAAGGATACACACGGATGAAATGGCCTAATAACATATTTCTCAGATTGTGTTTCCATTGCGTGTTATATGACTGTATCAAAATTTAAATTAGGAAGTTTGGCTTATGTGGAGTCTGCTAGCTAACTGGAGTGTTTTTCCAGATCATTATTTGTTCAGTGTTGGTTTTGGGGATCTTTCTGAAACAAATCACATCCTCTGGTGTCTTGTTAGTGCTTGAGGTGCTTTTTTAAGTTAGATGGGAAAATGTTGAAGTGCTTTTCAGTTTTGTTTTGGTTGAGTTCTACTGTATTTGAATACTATTATAGTTTTTTTCCCCCTTGTATTGTTCTTCTTTGAATGGTTTTAAGTTTTTGTATGTGTGTGTGTTTGAGCATGCAGTACTTCTAAAAGACCAATTAATAAAAAGAATTCTGATGATACTACATGGGAATGTATCTTTATAATTCAGCATCCCTACTTTCATTGCTACTATATTTCATGTTCTAGAATTTTCCATTTATTAGGCAGGTTGGTGATGAGGATATGGAGTGTATATTGTGGTATCTTGCATATGAGTCCTTAAAACTGTTATGGGCTCACACTTCTAAGGGAAAACAAACAGGTGAGTGAAGCAAACTGAGTTGGAAGATTTTTAGTTAACTTTAAAGTGATTCCAGATGGGCTGATACCACTCTTCTTCAGATGATCAAATCTTACTGTTATTAGCTGTATTCATAATCTGTTAAGAGGAATTTTAGTGGGCACCAATAACTATGCTAGCAGCTAGACACTGTGCTAAGTGCTATATCACGTTCACTGATATGTAAAGACCCACAGAAAAGGTTTATGCAAAATACATATCATATTAACATTTTAAAATTATGTTTTGAGATATCAAAACAAATATGGTTGATGCCATCTCCATTTTTGTAGCATAATTAATTTCATTAGGAGCTCTTTTTGTATTGTCAGAATGATTCTGAAATATCTTGCTAAATATTATTACTATATAAGGGTGTTCACTTGTTTTGGTGGGAACTCGAAAAGTAATGTCATTGTGATTTTTTTATAGTACTGGATATTGAGCCCAGGTCCTTGCATATGCTAGGCAAGGGCTGTACCTCTGAGCTACATATCCAGCCTCCCCTCTTTAAAAATTATTATTATTTTGAGACAGGGTCATACTAAGTTGCCCAGGCTGGCCTCAGACTCAAGATCTGCTGGCCTCAGCCTTCCAAATAGCTCAAATTACATATGTGCAGCACTACACCCAGTTATATCACTAATTCTTTACAAAATGTGAAATTACTCTTAAGTGACCTAGTTAACTTCAGTGAATTCAAGCCCTTCTATTCCCTTTTCCTAGGAGAGGGATCTAACTATATTTTAATTACTTTTGGGGTTCCTGTCATGAAACAATTGTAGAATTTCATTTTTTTACTCATAGAAAAGATAAATCATGGTTATTGATAATTATTCAGAATGAGAAATTCATAGTGAATAGGGGGACGAATGCCATCTCTGTTAGCCAGAGAGAAGAGAGGGGAATTAACCTTCACAAAACCTTGCCTTTGAGGAAGAAAAATTAAGATTATAGAAGAAAAATTAAAGAAATATGACCAGTTTCCAAGAGAGAAGAGATAACCTGATTTGAGGAATTTGAATTATTACTAATGATAGAGAAGTATTTAGACATTATATGAGAACTGCATAGAAACTATGCAAAGTAATATACTTTCACATCAGTAGAAAATTATGTGTCATATAAAATATGTTCACAAATTCTTTGATACTCTTCCCTTCAAAGAATGGAGCCCAGGTCCCCTCTCCTCAAGTGTGGGCTGGATTTAGCTATTTGCTTCTGATAAACAGAATAAAATGGAAGTGATGGCATGTGATTTAGAGACAAGATCATAAGGGTCACTGAAACTTTTTCTGTGTCCTCGTCCTTGGATTACTTGCCCTGAGGGGAAGCCAGCTGCTCTACTGTTAGGACACTCAGGCAACTCTGTGGTGAGATCCATGCAGTGAGGTACTGAGCCCACAGCCAGTAGCAAGTGAGGAATGGAGGCATCCTATCAACAGATATATCAGTGAGATATCTTGGAAATGGATCCTCTGGCCCCAGTTAAACCTTCCAATGACTGCAGCATGGGCTGTAGACTGATTGCAGCCACACTAGAGACTTTGAGTTAGAATCACCAAGCTAAGCTCCCAAATTCCTAGCCCATATTAACTGTGAGATAATTTTTTTTGCAGTGGGGATTGAAGACAAGTCCTTTGCACGGAGCCTTTTTAATTCTTATTTTGATACAGGTTCTTGCTAAGTTGTTAAATTGCCAGGCTAGGCTTGAACTTGTGATCCTCTTGCCTCAGCCTCCCAGAGTGCTAGGATAACAGGTGTGCACCATCACATCCAATATGTCTGTTGTTTTAAACCACTGAGCTTCGAGTGGGCAGTTTGTTACACACCAATAGCTACTACAAATTGCTATAATAGAATTATTTTTCAAGAAACAGAAACAATTCCATCTGTTTTAATGTAAAAGAAGTATAATGTAGTTAGAAGAACTGGAAAAATGTTGTTTTGGTCATACTTGCCGAATGATACCACTCTATTCAACAGCAAGGGTTGCTGTTATCTTTGCCACTATAAGGAAGGTAAAAATTTGGGAGGCTCTCCCAGAGCTTCTGATATCAGTGAATTTTGCAAAATGAATCAGGAAGCCTCTGTTGATATTGTCACTACTGTAATACCCTGAAGTTCCTACCCAGATACAGGAATGTGGCTGCAGAATAAAGCAAGAGTAAATATGTTTAGCATCAAGCAAAGCATCAGGAAAAATGCCTCTGCCTTCAAAAGTATATTGGTTGGAAAAAAACCCACAAAAAAACAAATGAAAACTTGCCTCTCATGTTTATTTGTGAAGGAACCTGAGAAATGTTTCTTGTAGCTTTTGAGCCTCTGCAGTACAGGAAGACATACCTTGTTGGGTGGTGTATGTTTTTGTATTTTGTAAATATTCTTAAGTTTTTTCCTTCAACATATATAGATTAAGTTTCTTAGACAAAGTTTGATTCTTTGGGGGTCTTGCTTTTAGGATTTGTTAAACTGAGGTTACTGTAGAGCTAATTATTTCCCACTATTTTTTAAAATGTATAACTTTGTTATCATACACTAAACACACACATATACAAAAATTAAAATTATTGAAAGAAAAGCAATGCAAGGGAAAAAGCTATAATAATATTCAAATATAATAGAACTCAACCAAAGCAAAACTGAAAAGTACTTAAACATTTTTCCATATAATTTAAAAAAACATCTCAAGCATTAACAAGACATCAAAGGATGTGATTTGTTTTAGAAACATTTTTAAAACTAATATTGAACAAATAGTGGTCTGGAAAAAAATTCTAATTAGCTAGTGGACTCTAAATAGGCCAAATTTTTTTAAAATTTCAATTTCAATACAGTCATGTGACACGTGATGGAAATATAATCTGAGAAATATGTTATTAGGCAATTTCATCCATGTGTATCGCAAAGTACCACACAGAGTGCCAACTTCTAAGTGCAAACTGAGAAGGTATACGTCAATCATCTGGGATGGCCCCTTGATATTATCCAAATACGCAGTTAAACACGAGATACAGGAGGCTACCACAGGCATAGCAGCACATTGTTAAACTCTTTGATATAGGTAGGATTATGCTCTAAATGATGAAAAGCACAGCATGTTATAATAAGTACCTAAAACATTAACAGTCGTTTATCACACTATCGAGTACTGTGTACTGTACATAGTTGTATGTGCTTCTTCTGGAAACATACCCTTCTCTCTTTTGATCTCAGTGACTCTTCCTTCCCAACCCACTGATGAGCTCCAGACTAGTCTCTATATACATCTCTTCCTATAGTTTTAAACACGATCTATATATGAATTCTATCCAGATTCCAGCCTGTGACTCTGATCTCTCTTCCTTCCTCTCCTGCCCTTTGAAACTTTTCTTCCTATTTCAAATTATCAATTATTCATTTTAATCATTTCAATCCTTAATTACACTTTCAGTTTCTCACACTAGAGAAACTATTCGGTATTTGCACATGTGTGTCCTATTTATTTCACTTAAGAGGATGGCCTCAATATGCATCCATTTAGCTATAAATTTCTCTAGTTTCTCATTCTTTATGGCTGAGTAGTATTCCATTTTATTAAAAAAATCCACATCTTCTTTATCCAGTTTCCAGTTGATGGGCAATTGGGCTGTTTCCAAGCTTTAGCTATTACCAACTGTGTCACTATAAACATGGATGCACATATATCACTGTGGTATGATTCTTTTAATTCTTTGGGGAATATACCCAGCAGGGGAATAGCTGGGTCAAATGGGACCTCTAGTCCTAGTTCTTTGAGGTATCTCCATGCTGATTTCCACAGTGGTTGCACTAGTCTGCACTCCCACCAACAGGGGAGAAGGGTTCCTTTCTCCCCACAGCCCTGCCAGCATTTGTTATTGGATGATTTCTTAATAGCAGCCATTCTTTCTGGGGTGAGGTGGAATTTCAGTATTGTTTTCATCTGCATCTCTCTAATAACCAGTAATGCTGAACATTTTTTCATATATTTATTTGCTGCTTTTACTACTTTGAGAAATGTCTGTTCATTTCACATGCCCATTTTTCAATAATTTGGGGGTCTGACTTTTTTCAGTTCTTTATATATTCTAGATAGTAGTCCTTTGTCTAAGGTGCCGCTACTGAAAATTTTTTCCCACATTGTAAGTTGTCTCTTAGCTCTGCTGGTGGTTTCTCTTGCAGTGCAGAAGCTTTTTAATAAGATGAGATCCCAGTTGTTGATTCTTTGTGCTAGTTCCCATGCTACTGAGGTTTTGTTCATAAAGTCTTTTCCTATGCCAATGTCTTCAAGAGTTCTACCTAACTTATCTTCCAGCAAATTTAGTGTTTCTGTCTTAATATTTAGATCTTTAATCCACTTCAGTCTTAATTTAGCCCATGGTGATAGGTATGGGTCTAGTTTTATTCTTTGGCAGGTTGAAATCCAGCTTTTCCAACACCATTTATTAAATAGGCTATCTTTCCTCCAATGAGGTGGTTGGCTCCTTTGTCAAAGATGAGGTGGCTGAGTATGTCTGGAGTTGTTTCTGCATCTTCTAATCTATTCCACTGATCCTCGGGTCTGTTTCTTTGCCAGTACCATGCTATTTTTATCACAGTAGCTTTGTAGTATAGTTTCAAGTTGGGGATTGTAATACCCCCAGCCATATCTCTGTTGCCTAGAATTGCGTTCGCTATCCTAGGTCTCTTTTGGTTCCAAATGAACTTTTGGATTGTTTTCTCTAGTTCTGTGAAATATATTGTTGGAACTTCAATCGGCATTGCATTAAATCTATATAATAGTTTTGGAAGTATGGCCATTTTCACTATATTGGTTCTTCCTACCCAGGAACAAAGGATGTCTTTCTATTTTCTTATATCCTCCTCAATCTCCTTTTTCAGAGTGCTGTAGTTTTCAGTATAGAGGTCTTTTGTTTCCTTTGTTAGATTGATTCCTAGATATTTCATTTTTTTGGATGCCACTATGATGGAAGGAATCATCCAATTATTCTTAGTCAGGGCCCTGTGGATTATGAGGTTTTCCAGTGTGGTTGGTGGTACCTTAAGTGATAATTGTTCCCTCTGATGCTTCGCATTGTTCTTTCCTTGGCCTATGATATTTTCCTCACACACATAATATCATCATTCTGCTGAAGACATAAGGAGAAGCCTCTGCAGAGCTCGGGGCTTCTTTGTATGTGCAACTCTGTCCTCTCTTATAAACCTTCAGATGAATTCTGTCACTTTGGTTTCCTCCGACTCTCAGTTCCATCTCCTTCACTCAGGGAGTCCACCATCCCGCACCTGGGTTTCCCCTCCCTGCACTGCAGGCTGGAAACACCCTCATGCTGGCAGGCTGGGGCAGTCATAGGGCTTACGTCATTTATTTCCTATTCTCAGGGATCATTGTCCCTCATTGCCTGATGTCTTCAGAACTGTTTTTACAAATATGTATATCCTCTTTGTTGTTGTTACAGCTGGGAGGATAAATCTGGTCTCCTTATTTGTTTTGCTTTGTTTTGATCACAGCCTGTATCATCCTGTAGGAAAGCATTCAGACCTAACGCAATGTTATTTCCCAGGTGACACCATAACAGAGTTTTCAATAAGCCGTTCTACTGTTTTATAAGGCTGACTGCTTCTGGGTGATGGAATCCATGATAATGACAGTGACTGCCACAGGCATCAATTCATCACATATTTATTTTTCTGTACATTTAGCTCCTTGGTCAGTAGTTGAGTGAACAAGGTATCTAGTGAGACTCTGGATGGTAGTGCTGGAAGAAATATGACAGATAGGAAAGAAAATCCATACCCAGAATATATTTCTATTCTACTGGTATGGTCTCTGCCTCTTTAAGATGGAAGGTTTTCAATATGATCAAAGGACTACCAAGTAGTTTATAGCACTGTATCTGCTATGGTTTGGATCTAGATATCCCCCTAAAGCCTCATGTGGTCAAAGGTGGCTTTTTCAGAGGTGGCTGGATCTAGAGTGTGTGATGCTGGGATTGAGGGTGTGTAATTACTAAACCAGTACACTGATCGGCTTGGCACCACTCTAATCTGGGTAGTCTGGATAAGATAAAAGGGCAGAAAGCACTGTTAAGGTTCCCTTGTTGCTTTTGTTACCATGTGGGCATCATGATCTGTTTTCTCCTCTGTGACATTCCTCTGCCATGTGCCACTCTGCTGTGGAGCCAACTGATTATGGACTGAAACCTCTACAAAATGTGAGCTAAATAAACCCTTTCCCTTTCTATCTTTGGGTGTAGCAATGAGAGAAAAGTAACTAAGATAATATAGACTCATTGCTGCTTTTTTTCTTTTGGGGTTTGAGCATAAAGCAACAGAAGTAACCAGATCAGCCTTGGTGAAGTAAAGTCCATCCCTTTCACCATAGCATCCTGTTCACATGCCAGTTGAGTAAGGGCAGGGTGGCTTGAGAAAAGTCTGATTGCCACTCTCAGAACAGTTTTACTTACCTGCCAGATTTTTGAGAGCCACATCTGCAACAGTTGTCCTTTGGTTAGTGTTTACAATGAGAGCATAATTTTACATTTTGAGCCACTTTTGAGAGTTTGTGTGTATGTTATCTTTTGCTGTAGAACAATTTACCCCAAACTTAATGGCTTAAGATAAAATTATTTTGGTTATGAGCTTGCTATATAGGCAGATCTCTGAAGGACAGTATATCTCTGCTGAACTTGGTTTCATGTAGGGTGACTAAAAGCTAGGGCCTGGATTATTCTGAAGGCTTGCTTACTCACATATCTAGAAGTGATGCACATATATCATGCTTCTTACATGTAAGCAACACATGTAAGATAGAATATGTTAGTGTGGTCATCTTTGGAAAATGCAATCTGTCTCACCATCATATAGGTCTTCCCCAAATGCCTTCCTTACTAATTTTCTATTCTTATTTCTTGCAAGTCCTTGACCATCTGACCAAATTGGTAGCCTTTGCCCATAAGTTGATGTTTATCTATATTTTTGGGCATTTGTTTTTCCAAAGAAGGAGGATAAGCACATGTACTGCTCATTGAGAGAATTTATCTGCCTCACTGTCCCTCAGAGCCCACCTAAGTGAGTGGCACTGTAATAATGAGGTCAGTCCACTCATAGAAGGACCCTACATATTATGCAGAATTATCTGAAAACCTTTCATTGTTTTCTTATTTCCCAGGCAATTGTCATAGGTGTTCATTTGTGAAATGAGGAGGATATGGCAGTGCATCAGAAGTAGAAATATGAAAAGTGTGAGCCACATGGTCAGGAAAAATGCTGGTGTCTTCTGAATTTGCTTGAGCATAATCGTTCTCCTTGAGGACGGAATATAGCTACACATAGTTTTGGGGCTTGGTGGATCAGATAACACCTCAGCTCACAATGGGAAGATCAGGTTGTATGGTCATTTGGAATCCAGTGGTTAGATAGTATGGCAGGCTGAATAATGACCCCCAAATATGACCAGGGTCAAATCCTCAGAAGTTGTGATTTCATTTTATATGGCAAAAAGGACTTTGCATATGTATATGTGCTGGCGAAGTGAGCACAAGGACTTTGCATATGTGATAAACTTAAGGATCTTGAGAAGAGGGATTACCTTAGATTATCTGGGGGAACCCAAATGTAACAACATTCCTGATAAGAAGGACACAAAGCTGAATGTGGTGGCACACACTTGTACTTCCAGTTACTCAGGAGGCTGAGGCAGAAGGATTGCAAATTAAAGGCCAGCCTGGGAAACTTAGCAAGGCTCTGTCTCAAAATCTCAAAATAAGAAATAAAAAGGGCTGGGGTTGTAGTGCAGTGATAGAGCATCTGTCTAGTATGTGTGAGGCCCTGGGTTCAAACCTCAGTACTGGAGTTGGGAGGAAGGACCCAAGATGAGTCAGAATTAGGAGGAAAAATGATGTGATGATGGAAGTAGCACTTAGAATAGTACATTTTGAAGTGATAAAGAGGCCAGAAGCCAAGGGTCATGGCCATTAGAGGCTGAAAAGAGTGAAAATGGCTTCTTTCCTCAGTTCCCAGAAAGCACCAGTCCCCCTGCAAACACCTTGGCTTTAACCCAGTGAAACTATTTCAAACTTCTGAGCTCCAGAATAGTAACAGAGTAAATGTACATTGTTTTAAGCCATTGTGTTAGTTTTCTGAGACTGCTATAACAAATTATCAGAAACTTGGTGCTTAAAGCAACAGAAATCAATTCCCTCACTATTCTGGAGACCAGAAGATTGGAGTCAGTATCACAGGGCTAGCAAGAAGGTATACAGGCAAGGTAGCACTCCTTCTAGGGGAGAACTCATCACTCACATCTTCCAGCTTCTGGTGGCTACTGCCATTCCTCACGCTTGGGGCTACATCACTGCAGTCTCAGCCTTCGTTCTCACATTAACTTTGTATGTGCACCTTCTCCTCTTCTGTCTATCAAATATCCACCTATTGCTCTTGCGTGAGGATATCTGTGATTGAATTTAAGGTCCATCCAGATAATCCAGGTTAATTAACCCATCTCAAAAATCTTAATCACATCTTCAAAGACTCTTCTTCCTTTTAAGAAAATATTTACAACTTGATAATTGGGACTTCATGTTTTTGGGTGGCCAGTCTTCAGCCTATTATAACCACTAAGTATATGGTAATTTGTTACAGCAGCTCTTAATAGGTAAGTATTAAGTCTCTCCTAGGACACAGTAGTGAGCTAAAAATTGTGTATCAGAAGAAAAATAGTTATTTCAAGGCAGATTTGGCTTTCCCATAAAACTTAAGAGGCTGGGAAATAATTCTTTGAAGGTATTTTTTCACACTAGACATAGACATTTCAAATTTTATTGGCCATGCAGTGTCATAAGGGACATTCATGAGCTGAGACTACCTAAGGAGCTTCTTTTTCTCTTTTTTTTCCCTTAAATTCTTTTATTGGTACATTTTAGGTATACAACACAATTACATTTCTCATTGGGAACTTGTACCTTTACATGATGCATCTTGGTTCTTATTTTTTCCCCATTCCTAGCCCTCCCTTCACCCCCTCCACCCTTTCCTATTTACAAAGACTTTATTTCCATTTTTTCCATTCTCATCATTTTTCCTTTTCCTTCTTTCTCTTGATTCCATTCAAAGCAGGCTGCCTCAATTGTCACTTAGTGAATAGACAGGAACTGCATAGTGAAGTGTAGCATATGTTATTTCTAAATCCCAAGAGGTCCATCTAAGCATTGTACCTCTTTGTTGGTGGGAAGGGATACAGAATGCGACACCTTTTAGGGGAGATATTCTGACATGTTCCGGTCTACGAACTCACATAGCAGGTCTCTGAATTTATCTGCTCATGTGTGCCTCGCTAAGGCATTCCAGTCCTATTAACCACTTGTTACATATTCTTTCAACTCCTTTATTTTCATGTATATACACACAGATGTTCTGCACTTATTTACTTCTTAGCCAGCTGCTTTTCATCTTTTTTTTCTCATTATAAAATATACAATGATGGATTAATCAATTCTGACATCTACACTCTCAACTCCCACCCACATAGTCCCCTGTGAATTGAATGAAAGAGAGATATTCTGGAATGAGAATACACAACATGCTGATAACAGGCATCCTTTTTCAAGCTCAGTTAAACCAGTTGCAAAAAGAATTTGTTATTAAATATGATGGGTGTGGCTTTTCTTTTGTGTAGATTGGTGAATTTGCAGGTGGGTCTGACTACTAGATTCTTCTATTTTTGAACCAGGTGTGTTCACAAATACAAGTGGCATGCATTAACTGTGTGTCTGTTTGCATGAATAAATTCCTCTCTCATTAAAAGCCTCCAAGCACTATTTTCTTTTTTCATTTCAGAAGTATGACTAGGTGATGGTGATATTTATCCTTTGACATATAATTTCTGGGAAAACTGAATACTTTCAGAGCTATTCTGGTTTTATCAATTTCCCCTAAGCCTTGTTATTTATAACCCTATCCATATATGACTTTAGATCCTTCTGAAAACTTAATTCTTTGAAAACAATTAAAAAATAAGAGAACCCTCAAAAATGTCTATATCTTATAGGAAAATACATCCAGTTAAGATAAAATTGAATATGTGCACACATTTCCTTTTATTGAAGAAAAAATTCTATGGCTTAGAGGAGACTACCTTAGTCAGATTTCCATCACTGTAACTGATGTATCAAAATACCTGAGATAAGAAACTTATCAGTAGAAAAGGTTTGTTTTGGCTCATGATTTCAGATTGTGATCACTTAGCCCTGTTGCTTTGGGCCTGTTTCAACACAGTATGGCATGGAGGGAGTGCATTATGAAAGAGGCTGGTTCACCTTATAGTGGTGGGGAAGCAAGAGAGAGAGAGAGGAACTGGCTGGGGTCTCAAATCCCTTTCAAGAGCATGATCTCAGTGACTTTACTTCCTGTGACTAGGCCCCACCTCTTAAAGGTTCTACCACTTCCCAGTAGTGCCCCAGACTGGGGATAAAGACTTTAACACATAGCATCTTGGAAACATTTAAG
Organism: Heterocephalus glaber; assembly: GCF_000247695.1. The sequence continues at coordinate 18,237,900 of NW_004624759.1, forward strand.
ATCCAAATCATAGCAGAAACTAATAGAAGTTGAGATCTTAAAGGATGTAAGGAAAATCATTTAGTTGTGTAGATAGCACAACTAAAGCTCATAAGGATTCCACAGAGCTAGGACTAGAATTTCAAGATACTTTTCTTTAGCCTGGCATGGCAGCACACACCTGTAATTCCAGCACTCAAGAGGCTGAGGCAAGAAGATTGCCATGAGTTCGAGACCAGCTTGTACTACATAGCAAGATCTATCTCAAAAATTTTTTTTAAAAAGATAGCCTCTCTTGGGAATTAGAGAATTCATACAAAAATATTTGATAGTAATGAAATCTTAAAATCAAAGTAAAAAATATACAGTGAAATATTTAAAAATATTAATAAATATTAACAAAAAGGAAATAATTACTGGCCCATGTGACAATGTGGATGAACCTTGAAAGCATAATAAGTGAAAAACTCAAAGACAAAGGCTGTGTATTGAATGATTTCATTTATGTGAGATGTTCAAAATAGGGTCACCCCATAGAAAGAGAAAGTAGATTAGATTAGTGTGTTCTTGTCAAGGCAGAAAAAAGGGAATGAGGAGTAACTGGTAATGAGTAGGGGCTTCTTTTGGGGGTACTGACAACCCTCTAGAGTTAATGCTGATGGATACACAACTCTGAATATGCTGAAAACCACTGAATTTATACTTTAAAAGGGTGAATGATATGATATGTAGAATTATCTCAACAGAGCATTTATATTTAAAAAACAAAGAAAATAAAACATTTTTCTTAATGAAACATTTCTCAAATTTTAAATAAGATGTGTCAATTTCACGTGCTTTTGAAAAATAGAGATAGTTATTAAGATTACAGGTAGTTTCTTTTTATGTTCATTTAATTAACATGATGCATATTCTAACAGAAATCAAAGGAAAATTGTCATCAACAAAACCAAGGATTTGTACTTAACTTTATTTAATGACTAGGAGAGAATAAAATATCTTCTGACACTAAAAAGTTAGGGAGAAAGAATTGGCCTTGCTTAATTATAAATTGAATTATATAGGCCTCAGCAAATATAGGGAGTAGTGATGTTCAAGGAAGGAAATTCCACTTTATCTCTGGTAATTTTTGTCATGGACTGATTTTGGATAGTTTCTCCCACAGATCAATGTGTTAAAGGCCTGGTCCCCGGGGTGGAACTATTAGGAGTGCTGTGGACTGTTAGGAGGTGAGGCCTTCCATGGGACGTCTTTAGGTTATTGCAGGGTTGCCTCAAAAGGAGTTGTGAGATCCCACCAAACTCAACTTCAATGGCTTGGAACATGAGTGGTTGCTCCAATCCCAACCATTGCCATCTGGGGCCCTCACGAGAGTTCCCAAAGCAATGAGGCTGCTGATCTTGGACTGGAACCTCTAATACCATGTGCTAAGTAAACATTTTTCTTTATAAGTTAATTGCCTTAAGAATTTTATTGGAGTAGTGCAAAACTAACATAATCACTATTCAACATAGTGAACACCTGCTGGCGTCTTCCAGAACATTCCTAATTCCCTAATGCAGTTCATAGCAATATGAAGAAGTCTTATTGTTCTAAGCAGCATAGTAAGTTTGACAGATATTCAGTGTCTACCCTGTATTGATTTCTTCCTTTTTTCTTACTACCAGAATCCTGATTACACCTGGAGGGATGTTGTGGTCTAAGTTGTGTTCTTCTAAATTTCATATGTTGAATTTATAGTCCTCAGTACCATAAAATGTGACTATATTTGGGGACAGGGCCTTTAGAGAGTAACCAAGGTGGAATGAGGTCACTGGGATGGGTCTGAATCCAATATGATTGGGATCCTTTTAAGAAGAGGAAATTAGGACATAGATATATGCAGAGGAAAGAGCACATAAAGATACTGAGAGAAAATGGTCATCTGTAAACCAAGAAAGAGGCCTCAGAAGAAATTAACCCTGCTTGTATCTTGATCTTGGATTCCTAGACTGTGGAATTGTGAGAAAATTTTCTTCATTTAAACCACCCAGTCTATGGTTTATTTTATTTTTATTTTTTGTTATGATACATAATCCTAAGCAAACCAGTGTGAGGGCCAAAGAGAAAACATTGGTTTTCAGTTTCCTTGTTACCAGAGGTGGCCAAGGGTCAACGTTCTGACCAAGGAGATATAAAAGTAGAAGTTCCTCAGTGGACCATTAATAAAATGTTCTAAAAAGGTCAGAATTAACTACCATGAGAGTTCTGCTCTTTGACTTTCTCTTTCTTCCTGCCTGGCATAGGAATAGGATGCTGACAGTGAGGTAGCCAACTTGAGACCATGAAACAAAAGCCAAGGATGGTCAGGTGAAAAGACAAAAGATCTGGGGTCTGATGGCATCACAGAGTGACTAAGTCCAGCTGGAATCATCTAATTAACCAAAGCATAGTTTCATGTGAGATAAGTAAAACCCTTAACTTGTGTTACTACTGTTATTGTCTTTCTTTTCTTCATTATTTTTCTTTTCCTCCCCTCCTCCTCCTCCTCTTTGTTCTACCTCTTTTTCTTTTCCTAGTTAATATTTTATTTTTATTGGCACATGTTTGCAGCACATAATGATTACATTCCTTATGGGGAGTTGGTACATGTACATAACACAACTTAATTCTTTGTTCATTCCCTTCATTTTCCCTCCCTCTCTTCTTCTTTCCTTTCTCTTCCTCCTGCCCCTCCTATTCTTCCTCCTTTGATTTTCTATTACTGAATATAATGCAATTCCTAAAGATACCCTAGATGTTTACTATTATTATTTTAAGTCTTGGGGAAAAAGCACTGAGTTATATTGGGTATAGCTGAAAAATCAAACTGCAAGTGGCATGGGCCAGAAAATTTTGTTACCTCAAATCATCTGCTTGGCTAGATAGTTTCTGCGTTCTCACTTGGGAGCAAAATTCAAATTAGATTAAATATATAGAGACTTTTTAAAACATGGGCAATAATATCTATAAATACACAGATTCAATATTATTCAGAAAACTTTCAAAGGGACCATAACTTGGTAGCCAGCACATTTAGTCCTTCTCTGTGAATCACTGGAGTAAGTTTCAGACTAGAATAATGGGATTTCTTTCCTTGTAAACAGTCATTTATAGGCTCGCCTGGTGCCTGGCCTCTGTGACCCATTTGCCTGTGTGGTTCATGGACTGGTACCAGTTAGCAAAGAGCTAGGGGAAAAGGAACTTGCTCCAGAATATAAATCAACAATATCACTAAACTGGCTTACTTTTTTTGTGGCATGAGTTTTCAACGAAGGATACAGTATGTTGGTTTACATTCTGGTGCAATCTCCTTATCTCATTGCAGATTGGCATACTGAGCAGCACTAAGACAGAAACCTTGCTGGGGTATAATCAGCTGGTCATTGTGGGATAATTGACTGTCAGTGTCTGCCCCCTGCAGCTCCACAGTCTGGGTATCCAATTAAAATCATATTTGTATTAGGTTCCAACAAGCACTCAGGCCATGCTACTGAGAATCTTAAGAAGATTCCTTCATATTTGTTCAGGAAAAAGTCAGTTAAGTTCTTGCACTCTGGTCTCCTAGCTAAATTATCCCAGCCTTTGCTGCTGATATTTTCAGTGAAGAGAGTGAAGTGATTTATTACTTAGAATACATTTGGTTGCAAGTAACAGAACAGCCCCCTAGCAGTATCTTTAGGAAGAAAGAGTGGATATTTTAATGTAATAGTGCAGTGGCAAGCAGTTCCAAGTCTGAAACTGGCTCCACAGTTAACTATAGCTCAGGCTCTTTGCATCCTGAGGCTAACCAGTGCCACAGATTCATTGGCTTTGGAGTGGTGGGTGGCCACATGTTCTTTGTCATGCTTTCTATCAAGAGTCATGGGCTTTCCTTTCTCCTCTTGAATCTGGGTTGCTCCTGTGACTTGTTTGACAAGTACAATGTGGTGAATGCAGGACCATGAAAGTGCAGAGCTGGGCCTTCGGAGATCTGCAGCTTCAGACTTTGTATTGGGAATGTTTTTTCATAGAACCCTACTGCCAGGCTGTGAGGAAGCCCAGACTGCCATGTATAGAGGCCCATAGGGAAGCAAACTTAAGCCTCTGACCTACTTACAGGACATCTGGGCTCCCAGCCAGGAGCCCATATCAACTGCCAGCCACCTGAGTGATGTCATTGTGGATCTTCTAGCTATCCCAACACTCTGGCTGGAACTGCACAAAGGAACAAACAACAAACAAACAACAACCCAGGCAACCCACAGAGCCATAAAAAATAGTAAACAGTTGTTGCTTTAAGACATTATGTGGTTTGTTAAGTAGTAATAAGTAACCAATAAGTAATAAGTAAACCTTAAGTAATAAGTAAACCTTAAGAATAGATAATTGTCTATTCTTCCAAAGTAAGAAGTAATTTATGGAAGTTAAACCAAGAATAATTTTTATCTAATTTATTTTGTTGAGTTATGTCTTCACAAAGGTGGGTGGGATGGTAATTAAAAATATGTAAGTATTGTTCATTAGAAGTTTCCTATTTTGAAACGAGAAGCATGTGTGTGTGTGTGTGTGTGTGCAGGTACGCATTTGATATACATATAGTTAGTTGTTCATAATTATCTTGGACTTTCTGGTCCTCAAATTTCCCTGCTCAACCTATTACATGAAGCCCAGTGGAATCACCACAGACCCCTCACATGGAACTGTGAGCCAAAGAAGCTTTATAGTAGAAAAGCCAGACTAGGACATTATGGTTTATGTTGGGATATTTCCCCAAACCCTCAAGGGATCATAGGCAGGCTTTGGGAAGGTCAATGGATTATGGGGCTTATCCTGGACCTGCTGTTAGGAGATGGGTCTGGTCTGGTCAGAAGAGATGGGTCTCCCTTCCCAGCTCCTCCCTTCACATTCTCTGCTCCTCAGAGTCACTTTCCTCCATGACAGACCCTTCCTTCCACATGCTACTTCTACCTTGGAGCCAGCTACAAACTCGCTACAGACTAAAACCTCTACAATCTTCTTTAAATAAGCTCCTTTAAGTTGTGAGTGTCAGGTATTGTCTCTCAGCAATGAAAAAGTGTCTGAGACACAGAGCCTAGGACTTCTGATTCTCAGCTTCATTCCATCACACCTCTTTGCTTCTCAAAGAGCTTTTCTGATTTCTGGCTATTGTAATTGCTGCATTAGGGTTCCTAGGAGTGACTTGGACCACACATATCCAACCATCACTTTTCCTCTACCCAGTAACTACACACACTCATAAACTTGATCTGGGTGCTTTTTCAGCAATAAATTCTGAAGTTTTGAAAAATCTGTATGTCTGTACATTGTTGTTCATACTAATGAAAGCAAATGAGTTTAGAATTTAAACTTTCTTTAAGTGGTATGACTGTTTATATCAATTGAGGTTTTAACACCTTCCATTCTTCTCTGTGCATGTATTCTGGATATATGCATTTATTCTGGATAAGTTCGCTGTTAGTATTACTTTACTTACTTAACACCAATATTCAAGCATCTATTTTAAAATTTAGAATGAAACAAAAATGGGCTGATTATTATATGCATGAGAGCTAATTGTCCACTTATCCATTTTCTTTTTGAGAAAATTTGACAATATGCACAGAGACATACAATTCTTGTCTTCAGATGGAAGGTTGCTTAGGGTTTCCACTAGCTGGGCTTAATCTCACTTAAAAAAAATTAGAAACTTTGGAAATTAAATGTGTTAGCAAAACTGATTGTTCCTTTACACATTTGAGAAACAAGCAAGAATAGGGTGGGGGTTGTAGAATCAGAAAAATGGGATGGGATATATGGATCCTGAAATAGGGCTTGAAAAATCTTCCTTATTCACACTAGACCAAATGTGTATTTACTGAAAACAACACATGGAGAGGATGGGGAGCTAGAACTTGCTTTGTTAAGCTAAAGCTTGGAAAATATCGTAATTGAAGATCCACCTGGTATGTTCAAAGCTGCCTGTTGAGCAGCAACTAATTTTTTGTCTGTGGAGATTATACTGTGCCTAGGAACATAGTGGTACCTGAACGTAGTAGCTCAGTGGTACCTGAATTAAACTACAATTTGGCATCACCTATGAGCTCTCTCTGTCTGTCTGTCTCTTTCTCTCCTCCACCCTCTTCCCTGGATCCCCATAGCATGTTTCACAAATATTTCATTAAGTTGGATTAATGGCCTGAAATATGTTTTATTCTAAATCTGAGAACTTTGATTGTTACCTTACCTTGCAAAAGAGACTTTTCAAATATGATTATGTTAAAGGTCTTGAGCTGAGGAGATTATCCTGGATTATCTATGTAGGATCTTAAATACAACAAGTGTCCTTACAAGAGGGAGGCAGAGAGATATTTGAAACAGACAAAAGAAAAGAAGGCAATGTGACCATCAAGGGTAGATATTGGGGTGTTGCAGCCACAATCCAAGGAAGGCCAGCAGCTATTATAAACTGGAAAAGTCAAAGAATAGACTTTTCCCTAGCTTTATTGGTACCTTGGTTTCAGTCCACTAAAACTGTTTTTGGACTTTGGTTCTCCAGAACTGTGAGAGAATACATGTTCTATTTTAGAACAAGAAGTTTGTGGTAATTTATTACAGCAACAACAGGAAACAAATGTACAATGATGAATGTAACTATATTGTATACCTAAAATGTACCAATAAATAAACTAAAAAAAAGTAGATATATGGTAGAGTGACACCTCAAATAGCAGAATTTAAAGCAAAAAAATTACATGTACATACATTAACCCCTGAAAAATCACTCAAGCAGATATTCCCCCTAGCACTGGAATACAGTGTTGTTTCTTAGTTGAGATGCCAGATGAAGTAGTTGGCTTGTATGGCAAGACCATGTTGTAAGAAAAATATTTAGCTTTAAACATTAGAATATATATATTCTACTAGAATATATATATTCTACTAGAATATATATATTCTATTCTAGTAGAATATATATATATATATATATATATATATATATATATATATTACTTGAGAACCAAACCCCACTGAAGGAACTTCAGATTTTTATCTCCCATATCCATTCATTCAAGGCAAATGCTTATTGAGTGGGATGTCTTAGCTAACTTTTCTCATTGCTGAGACAAAATACCCAACACCTAAAGTTATAAGAAGAAAGGTTCATTTAGCTTGTAGTGGTTTCAGTTTACAACTGGCTGGCTCCATGGCCTGGTAACATGGCAGATGGGCATCGCAGGGAAGAAACAGCTCATGGTGGGCAAAAGGCAGCAAAGCAGCAAGTAGCAAGCAGCAAGCGACACCTTTGCGGGCTACCTGCCCTTATGGCAGGTATCACTCACCCAGTGTGGGGCAGCCTTAAACCTAGAATCACACCACAAATCAATCCCAGTATCACAGCCTTGATCCCAGTATCACATATCCTAGCTCTAGCCACCTCTGAAAAACCCCATCTATGACAGCATGAGGCTTTGGGGTGACATCTAGATACAAGGCATAACATGGGATAATGGGTGAATTTGTTTATGTGACTCAGACCGTCTTTCTTCTTTTTTAAATCTCTTAATCAGTAAAATTAAATTTGCATAAGCTAAATAATAATAGCTAATTTGTACATATACTCCTCATGTGACAGGTATTTTTCTAATTGTTATGTTAATGCACTGAATGCCCTATAGGCTGATGTGCAGAGAGGTTAAGTAGCTTGACTAAGATCACAGAATGGCAGGGCTGGGGATTTAGCTCAGTGGTGCCATGCCTGCCCTGCAAGCGCAAGGTCCTGAGTTCAATCCCCAGTACCAAAAAAAAAAAAAAAATCACACAGTGGCAGAGCTGAGATTTGAATCTAACCCTCCTGCTAAGGTTTGGATATGATTTAATTGTGTCCACCACAGTTAAAAAGTTTTTATGTTAAAGGCTTGGTTCTTGAGGTGGCAGTGTTGGGGTGTACCATAGAACCTTTAAAAGGTGAGGTCTAGTGGGAAGTCCTTAGTTCACAGGGGCGTGCTCTCAAGTTAGTTTTATATGAGCCCTTGAATTCTCAGGAGAGATTATTTTAAGAGGAGCAAGCTTGATCACACCCAGCCCTACTTCCTAGCTCACAATACGACCACTCGCTTAATCCATACTCCTACCATTGTCATGTGTCAGAAGGTGACATAGCCAAGGGGTGGTCCTCACCACAAGGCTTGCTCTGTAGGGTTTGACATTTGAACCTCCAGAACTGTGAGTTAGATAAACCCCTTGTCCTTATAAAGTTAGCTACTTCAGATATTTTTTTGCAGTAATACAAAGGTCACTAATAAACTATATGGCATTGAAATATTTGCTCTTAGCCACTACCTTATATTGTCTTAGTAAGTTAGCTAAAAAGATGCTACTGTATAACCATGTATTATGGCTTGTGTCTAGATGTCCCCCCAAAGCCTCATGGGTTGTAGGTATGGCTTTTCAGAAGTGGCTGGATCTAGAGCTAGGCATCTAGATCACATCTAGTGTGTGATGCTAGGATTAAGTGTGTGATGCTGGGATCAAGGGTGTGTGATTACTAAATTAATCCACTGATTGGTTTGACATAGTTCTGGGTGTAGATAATTGGAAGGCCCACCTTAGGCGTGAGTGCTACCTGCCTGAAGGACATGTAGCCTGGTCAGAATATAAGGGACAGAAAGAGGTCTGTTGTTGTCGCTTGCCATTTGCTGTTTTTGCTACCTTCTTCCTGCCATGAGCTGTTTCTTCTCTGTGATGCCCCTCTGCCATGCCACCCTACCTTAGAGCCAGCCGATTATGGACTGAAATCTCTACCAATTGTGAGCTGAAATACAATATATGCCTGTGAAGTTTCAGTTTGGAGTTCAAAGCCTCAGTTGTTGATGGATTTTTCCTTAAATTTAACTAATAATTGTCCTGGAAGCCCCAACAATGTCACAGAAACCACAAACATCCTCAGCAGTTTTTTGGCCAGAGGTGTGCAAATAGCCAATCCAAGAGTATTATTCAATTCTCTTTGCTGCTGATTGGCTGCTGCCTTGTAACTCATCTCCAGCAGATACATTCCCACACCATAACAGCATGTAGCTATCTTGAGTGTTCTTGATTTTGTTCTTAAAGCCCTAAGATCCCTAAGATGCCACCAAAATGCTCTGCACCTTCTAAGGCTTTATTAATACAGTATTTTATTGTATTAAATTACATAACCATGGGAGACATAGCATATTTAGGGTTTAAACTATAAAAATAGACATGTATAGGCATTTTCTGACCATATCTGAAATTTGCAGTTTTTCACAATTCCCGGAACTCTAGGAACGAAACCCCCACAAATTTTGGGGGTCCACTGTAAACCTTTCCTCTTTTAACTTTGGGTATTTTGTCTCAGCAATGAGAGATAAGTAACTAAGACACCATGTGAAAAATTGTTAGTGGTGTTTATCTTTGGATGTTGAGATTGATAATTTTTTTTTTGTACCAAGGATCGAACTCAGGACCTTGCGCTTGTGAGGCAGGCACGGTGCCACGGAGCTAAATGCCTGGCCCTGATAGTTATTTTTTGTTTTCAAATATGTTTGCATTTTCAATTATTTAATTTTTTCCATTGATTTAGTTCATTCCATTACTATTAGTTCACCAAGAAGCACAAAATTCTTTTTAAATCTGAAAATAAAACCCAAGCAAGTTAATATATTTTCACATTGGAAAAATGTAGTATTCAAAATTGTATCTACATCAGGTACTGCTACCTGCCCATCTGCTTCATATATATATATATATATATATATATATATATGCGCATATATATATATATATGCCTAAAAATACAGAGAGCCAAAACTAGAAGGGAATATTTATGAATTTCATGTGCTAAATAGTATTGAATTTGGTAGACTTACAGAATAAGAAAAGTTTCTAATTCACAGACAGATTATTACAAGATGTGGATCAATAAAAAGATATGATTGTTGTTTCCCCACATTTGTCTCATCTGGACTGGTATCAAAATATAGCAATCTCCTTTAGCTCTGGCTTTTGATATCAGTGTGAGATCCCTGAAATTTCTTCATAACATTTTTTTGTAGTTTAGTGGATAAACAAAATTGACTTCTGTAAATCAAAAGGATCCCTTTACATATTGGAAAAGTTTATGATAGGATATTAAGTGAAAAAATTGGAACATAGGGGATCAAGACAATATTTCAGTTATAATGAAGAAAAATGTATATATCCCATGAGTTTTGTTCCATGGTGGGACCATGGGTACAATTTATTTTCTTCTTCAACTTTTAGGAGGTCTATGACCACAGTACACACTTTTAGAAGTAGAAATTATTCTGCATTTTCTCAAATTTCTGCAGTGACAATTCATTTTTATTTTATATAAAGGAAAAAGTAAAATATCCTTCCAATGAAAAATTATAAATATCTCAAGATCTCAACTTTTCCAGACATTTGTCCCATAAAGTTTCCTTGGGGGGGGTGCTTAATAAAAATGTGGATCTCCATTTTAAAATCTGTGACTCCCTTAATAATACGTTTCTCTAAAAGGAAGATTGCTTCTTGTTTTATACAGACTTTTCTATTTACATTCTACTCAGCTTGAAAAGTTCTTAGAAAATCTTTCTTTTCTTTGCTTTTAACCTGAAGACATTCTATTTTCTAAGCATCTATTTTCATAATTCAGTCTGATGCTGTTAAATTAATACATACTTTATTCCCAAATTTTTCTTTCAGTGACCTTGGTGGACACCGAGTCTAATCTATTCTGCACTTCCTTTACTTTACTCCATTTTTAAACTCTATTTCTTTAAATTACCTATTTTAATTTGTCTTTCATATAATGCATTTGAAATCATTTCTTTTTCTAACCACAGAACATTTTCTTGGGTTCAGTAAAATTGCTGCAATTTTATACAATCTTCAGTAACTCTCTTACTAGAGCAGCCATATAGTTAAGCTTCAGCCACAGCTTAAAGCTGCCATAAAGCTTTGTCTCTTGCAGTTAAATAACCAGACTGTAGCACACTTGATGGGCTTCTTCAGGCCCTCTGAATGACTGAGTGGTGTACTGCATAGCTGACAGCCACTCAGTGGCTCACAGAGATTGAAAGAAAGGCAAGGCACACAGAGGAGTCCTCAGAATGAGTCTGTAGCTTTGAAATCACCTGCATCATTACTGTATACCCCACTTGTCTCACTGATTGTTTAAAAAATAGAAGCTCCTTTTCCTGCCTTTTTATCAGGCAACCTGGCAGTCTAGAGTGGTATTTCCCTCTTTCCAAAACAACTTATTTTCTTAGGGATTTCTCCCCTTCTGTGCAGTAACAAAACTCTGGATCTCTCCTAAGGAGGCTGATTAGCCTGCAGCCTTTCTGTGCTTATTTTCCTACTTCCCACGTACCTTGGATTTGTAAAGAAAATTGGTGCAGTCACTGCATTGTTGCTACTCTGACCAGATTCCCTTTACCCTCCAGTGCAACCGTCTCATCCCCTGGGTTCATTACTCATAACTACCTCCTTCTGAGAATTACTCTATGTCAGTGGTTCTCAAAGTGTAGTCCTCAGATGAGCAACAGAGAGTTCCCTGGGAAATTGGTATAAATACAAATTCTCCACCCCAACACTGGACATTCTGAGTCAGAAACTTGGGACCAGAGTTCAGCTGTCTGTGTTTCTGATGCACAAAATTTGACAAGTATTGCCCAACTGTGAGTGGAAGTGAAACCCAGAAATGCCTGAAATGTTGCATCTTCTTTTCAGGGACAGAAGGAAGCCAACAGGGTTGATTGATTTAGGGTAGAAAAGGCTTCTGGCCACTTTTCTTGATAGAGGATGATTTTGTGATGATATTCAGGCTTCAGAAGTTTTTGTAGGATGAAGCTGAGACCGCAATTAAGCTCAAGTCATATCTTGGCCAAACTTCTCTCTTGTGCTGTACTGTACCCTCGTTACCTTAAGAGATGTTATGGGTTGAACTGTGTTTCCCAAAAAAGATACATTGACATCTATCTCAAAATGTCATCTTATTTGGAAATAGGGTTCTTGCAGATATAATTAGTTAAGAGGAGGTCATACTGGAGTAAGGTAGGTCCTTAATCCAACGTGACCGATGTTCTTGTAAGGTGAAGACACAGGGCACATCAAATGTGCACTGTGAAGATGTAGGTTGACTGGAGCAATGGATCGACAAACCATGCAACACTGAGGATTGCAGCCATCAGTAGAAGCTAGGAGGCATGGACCAGATTTTCCCTCAGCGTCCTCAGACAGAACCAGTTCTGCAGACATTTGTGTTTCAGACTTCTAGCTTCCCAAACTGTGAGAAAGGTCTCTTGTTTCAGGATATTGGTTTATGGTACTGTGTTATAGCATTTCTAGGATATTAATGAAAGAGTTTTCACCTGTTCAATCTCTCTTTGACACTCTTGCACAAGAACCTCTGGTTCAGCTGTGTGGAAATGTCATAATGAAACTCATTAATTTGAACAATTAATATGAGAAAATATTTATGATAAAAAGGACCCCTGCTTCAGGCTCTGCTTCTAGGAAACCTGATCCATGACAATGGAAATTTTTCCTATTTTTCACTGGCACATCTACCCTTTTATAGAAACACACCATTCCTTTGAGTCTCACGCCTTTCAGCTACACAATCTTTTCTCTGAACTGGTAACTACTGTGATGTTGTTAAACTAGCTGAATCCAGTGGCACCCACTTGGGATATGGCTTGATCATTTCTCCATTCCAACTGCCTTTCCACCCACTCAGTTGTACTTCCCTCGCTCTCCCCTGACAACATTGCAGACATCCAGTCACATGTAGCTGACAGGGAAGCCTCATCCTGGGGTATTAAAAAATTCCACCAATATTTACATGTTTTATTCAATGCAAAGCTGCCTCTCTCTCCTATCATGGGGCTGGTCCAAGATTCTGTAGGACAGAAATATAGAAAGTTGTGTGATCTTTTCTTGTCTTTTGCCTCCTCCTACATTTTTTCTTGCCTCTGGCTCACTCTGGGAAGGAGAAGAAAGGACCAGAGAGCTCCCAACCTCAGCCCTATGGGCATTTTGGATGTTTAACAACGTCCTTGGCTTTTAGGCATCAATGCTAGGGTCTCACTCCCTCCTCACTCCCAGTCTAACAACCAAAAATGTCTCCAGATATTTCCTATGTCCTTGGGGATGGGCCACGTCTTACTTGACTGGTGCTGATATCTGCTGTCCATCAGTGTCTTTCTCAAGGATGTCTTATTGCTGGGTCTTTCTCTATAGGGAGCTTCTGTGGGTTCTTCAGAGACATTCCCACCACTCAACAGGTCTCCTCCTGCACATCCTTTGCCAAGAAATGCCTTCTCTGGCTTAACTCTTATCCTCTCACCCCAATGAACGCCTCTACATCTGTTCTCTGAGCTTACCTTTCCTTGGTAGACAGTTCTCATGGACAGTGTCTTTTGGAGAAGTCTCGTTCCTAGTTACTTCTGCAAGACAATTTGGTCTGGAATAAATACATATCCTGCTGGCTTTTCTCCTCACCATCCCATTGCAGTTAACATTTTCAGACAACTGTTCACTTTCAGACTTCTCCAGGGAAGAATCAGGCACCAGCCTATCCCATTCTCCAGCTCTGAAGGACAGGTATAAATATTCTCCACACTTCATGTAGGTCCTATTTTCATTTCCTATTGCTGTGTAACAAATTACCACAAGCTTAGCAGATTAAAACACAAATTTATCATCTATCAGTTTTTGTGGGCCAGGAGCCCTGATAGGAGAGATAGCAGAATTCTCTGCTAAGGATCTCACCAGGTTGAAATTAAGTGTCAGCTGGGGCTTGCCTGGGACTTAGGGTCCTCTTTCAAGCGCATTGCTTGTGGGCAGAATTCATTTTCCTGCAGCTGCATGACTGAGGTCCCCAGCTGAGGTCCCTGCTTTCTTTCTAGCTATCATATGGAAATCACTGTCAGCTTCTAGCAGCCTTGCCACATGACCTCATAGGCAGTTCAGAATATAGCTGTTTATTTTCTTCCAGAGCATCAAAAATGCATCTCAGACCACTAGACACCCTTTTAAGAGCTTACCTGGCTAGGTCAGGTCCACTTGTGATAATCTTACTTTTGATAAACTCAGTTGAGCTCAACCATGCATTTTAATTATCTCTCTAGGGCTGGGGATTTAGCTCAGTGGTTCTGCCGCCTGCCTTTCAAGCGCAAGGTCCCAAGTTTGATCCCCGGTACCAAAAAAAAAATCCTAATTATCTCTCTAAAAAAATCCCTCTTTTCATATAATGCAAAATAATCATGGAAGCAATATCCTATCATAGATATAGGCCTTACCAGACTCAAGGGAAGAAGATGATATACTAGTTTGGGTCATTGGGAGGGTCATCTTCAAATTCTTCCAGTTACAGCCCTCATGAGGCTACCGGGCTAAGAGAGCTCCTTCATATGCCTTGACAGTAGTAACCACCAATCTCCTTTTTCCACTGGAAAAATAAAAGGGAATGCCATGATGCTTTTTTCCATAATGACAACTTTCCTGAATGAATTTTTCTCTGGAAAAATGACTCATCTTTTCTTTTATAATCTAGACATAGGCAGTAGGTTAAGGGCTAGAGGACTGATTTTTACCCAATTCTTGGTAAGCCCTAGATTTGAATCTGACAACAGCATTCTGCAAATTAATTCTGTAAACTAATAATCTATTATTTATTGATTAAGGTCACAGTTGAAACTCTGAGAAAATAGGAAATACCAGTTAACATCCCGTTAAGTTACTATCTCTTGATCTCTTGATCACTCACTCATCAAGATCTATAACACTGGATCAAAGTTTCTCCCTCCTCTCCAGTTAGGTGCTAGTGGAGAAGTCACACAAGTGGATGAATTGTTTCCGTTACAACTTCATGACTGGTAACCTCAGCTAAGCCTTTAGCAGTACCTGACCTCGCTTTCCTGATTCTCTAGCCCAGTTAGTCTACCATTCTCCCTAATAATTACTTCAGATCTCTGCTCTCTCACCTCTCACATCTCACTTCTTCCTAGCATAATGCTCCTTGAGTACCAGATGCATGCTGGGGTATACAACATTATGCTGCAGATTCAAAAACCTGTGAGACCTGTCCCTTCCCTTAAGGATTTCACAGACTGTTGGGGGAACACTGAGTCATAAACAACTTATACCAAATAAAAAGGGCCTTGGCATAGATGTATGCATATGACATCACTAGAACACAAAGGGAGACACCTAACCTGGTGTAGGAGTAGGATGGAGAATTAGGAAAGGTTTCTCAATTCTTCTCAGAGTGACTTCTAAGCTGCTTTTGTGGGTGAATAGTTTTATATATTTATACTCTAGGAGATAATTTCAGGTTAACATGAGTGTATATACCCCTATATCACTCTAAACCTTGTGGTAGAGTTGGGATGGTTCTTCCAGAAGCAATCAATGACTTTCAAGTTGTAGATGGCTCTATAAATTTCATGTGAGGGTTAGCACTTTTGCTCTGTTTAGAAACCCTCCTGACAGAGTGTATGCACAGGAGACCTGTCTTTATAAACCATGTCAATACTCCCTCTACACAGACTCTGTCTGATCTCAGGTGTAAGCTGATAGCCCTTCATTCTCTGCTCATGTACACCCCTCTTACTTCTAGCCCAGGAATTCCCTGTTGACCTCACCAAAAGACTCAACTGGGTTGATGCCCATCTAAGAGCAATCTGGAGGTGTAGAGAAGTTAATGTGTTAGAAGGCAAACTTCTGACTTATCAGAGGGTAGAAGCCAGTGGATAAATTCTACTCATTCCCCCCATGAAGAGACAGATGCAGCTGATATGATTTCTTGGAGGCACCGTCCTATAGACTGGGCAATCAGTAGCAGTTAGTGCCTAGTTTCATAGTTCATCCTTGTATTGGTGCTTACTTCCCTGCCCTGCTTCACTTTTCCTTCACTCCTGCTCTGTGGGTTGCACTTCCTAATAAAAATTGCACCACATAACCTTCTGCCTCAGGTTCTGTTTTCTGAGTAAGCCAGGGTAAGACAATAAGTGCATTTAATTTTTTTGTATGTGTATTTAATTAAAACACAGTTAAATGAGTGGACTCTAAGGTCAGAGGAAGAAGGCTTTAATTTTAGTAATTTAGTTACTTCTTCAGGCCTCAGTTTTATGTCCTGTAAAAAATGGGATACAGTAATGTCTACTTCAGGGTGTTGTTATGAGTATTGAGATTTATATGGTACTTGACACATTATATGCTCACCTGTTAGCTGTTATTATTGCTAAACTAGAGCAGAGTAAATATGCCTCCATGTTAAGACAGTGATGGTGGTGCTTTACTTCAAGAAGTTACTTAGGGTTAGGTTATTACTTTCAGTCTTACTAGCACTGTGAACTAGATAGACTGACCTTGGCCCTGGATTTAGCTCCTACTTCTGGAAACCTTGTTTTGCAGAATGCAGACAGCTTATGAGAAAGAAGGCAAGGTTAAGGATATGAGTACCTGGCTGCACATGCAGCAGGTCTGGGTGCTGCAGGGGAAGAGCACAGGTCTGGCTACCTTTGGCTTGGTTTTGGACCCTAGTTTGTGTTGATTTCTACTGCTCACCACTCCTGGGGACTTGTGCCCCTCTGCAAAGTCATTCATGGCATCCCCAAATGGTGCCCAATATATAGGCTGCTCATAAGCTATAAGCTGAAGAGAACAGAGTGGCACTGAAGCAGAATACCCTCAGAAGGAGGAATTTCCATATATATCTCTCTGCTCAAAATTGGAGTACTTCAATTAAGAAGAAAAATCACTTTTAAAAGGGATCATGGAATGGTTTTGGAAGCCAAAGAACAGGAATTCATGGACAGTATTGAAGAGAAATTCCTATAATGTTGCTTTGCTGCATTTTGGCATGCTCCTGCTTTTGGAATTACCCCAATGTAATTTAGGTTATTTTCTATTTGCAGAATTCTGTCATAGCTCACGTTTGGCTTCTCTAACTACTGCTTTTCTCAGATGAAGTATTCAGAATGATATAAGTAAAAAAATAAACATTTGACTGGAGTTTCTATAATGTGCTTGTAATTAAAGGACAAGTTTTAAAATGAGTGTGCATTGAAATACAGTCTTCTAAAGCAGCTTTCCCAAGATAACAAAGCATCATTTACAAAGTATGACTGAAGATCCATTAACTAGTCTGAGTTCCTTTTTGTTTAATGTTGAATAATTCTATATACTTCAAGGCTAGATTTTCTTCAGTTAGCTTCACTGTCAGTTAGATGAATAGAAAATACCATGTTACTAATTCCAATTTATTTTTCTTTGGTATAGTAAAAATTCATGCAGTAGGGAAAAAAGAAGGTCAGAGTATGATCTAACTACTTTTTCTTCTTTATTATTCATATTTTGCTATAATTGCTAACATTTAGCTAACAGTTCAACTAAACTACAAATAAAATACACAATTGACTTTTTTTCTCATAAAAGAAAAATATGAAGTCTTGTATAATTACACAGAATAAAAAAAGACATACTTGTATGGTTAATTTTTGTATTTTCTATTCAGAAATGCCATATATGATGAAAACCTTTGTAAATAGGTTTAAGTTGATTCTGTTTCACTTGAAACTTTCTTAAATCTGATTGCCTAGTTTTGAATTACTCTTCTCAAAGACCAATCAGCTCATATTATTCTCAACGAGACTAATTTTCCTGAAGTCATCAGGGAATCTGGTAGTTTTGTTTGTTTTCAAATGTAACAAGTGTCATTTTTCTGTTGAAAATGGTCCTCTTAGTTGTCTGAGGAGATTGGTGGTCTGTGGATCTGCTATTAATAAAATAAGTTCAGAATTGTTCATGATTAGAATGGGTTTTGCAAAACATCATAACATGGTGCAGATACTTGGGAACTCCCTTCCCTTGGAGCAGGAATTGTTCCATGGTTGAGTATTGTCTGAATCTGCATCTTCAGTCTTGTTGGACCCTGGCACCAAGGTTAAGAGTTCCAAGCAGTCAAAAATAGGTAACCACTTCTCTTATGTGCAATGTGTGTGCATGCGTACGTGTAAACTTCAGTTTTTCCATCTGCAAAATAGAGCCAATTCTTTGTATTTCACTGGGTTTTGAAAAGGGTGCTTTTTCATATTTTAAAGAAGGAAGCGGTAGAAAAATGGAAAGTGATTAACAGGATTAGTGGTCTCTACTCTCTACATATTTACTCATTGTCTTGCTTGTCTTTAAAATGGGGGTAATGATACTGGCCTGCTTTGGAAGGTTGATGAGAAGAATATCTAATTACTGTTGGTAAAACACTTTGAAAACATCAGATGTTATCTATGGAAATGCTAAATAATAACTTCTTGATGCTGTTGAAAGAAGTAATTAGGGAACATTTGCTTGGAACCTTGATCTTCTAATGAAAGATGTTTCTTGTACTGCTATTTTTGTTTTAACTATTATTTTGTGTTATAATTTCTTGGTTGGTGCCACATTTGGCTGGTTTTTACCTGTTTCTACACAGCATTTTGATATTTTTTCCTTGAGAGAATTTATGCTTGCAAATTGTAACGCATTTTGTCTAATAACATCCAACTAAATTGGCCTTTGCTTATTTCACACTCTCTCACAGCTTCCTAGATGTTCTTACTGAAGCCTCTTTTGTGTTCTGCTTTCAACAGTGTCCTTAGTGATGGATTTAGAACTAACTCTTCCTGCTTCCATGATCATTTTTTTCCCTCAATTACAAAAAAAATCTTGATTAAGAAGCTTTTAAAAAAACTTAATCTTCACTTTAAAAACTGGAAATAAGAATTGCTTACAAATGAAAAGTTGTCAATTTTGCTTTCCATACTTAAATTTTTAGGTAATACAGGCTCACTCTTCCAGTGTATTCACTTAAGTTTCTTGGTGGCAAAAGGGATTCACTTGGAGTACCATTATTCCAAAGGGGATTTGATGAGATGACATTTCATTTTCATTTCATTATAGTAGATATAATTGCTCCAAATCATTTTGCAATTACTAATACATTGTGAGTAATAATTATGTCATTTAAGAAAACCTAGGTGATTTTCAGAAGCTGAGGAATTCATTTGTAGGATGCTGACTGGGAAGCTCACAAATCTGTGGGGAAGCTCCACGGGGAGACCTCTCTGGACACCAGGTACACTGTTGATAACCCTGACCTTGGTGCCCTAGACCCTGCTGCCACTCTGTCACTGCTGCCTTTGAAAATCAGGCAGTGCTGCTGCCACCCTGCCCCATTACCAAGATGCAGCAGATGGAGGAGGTGGGGGGGGGCTTCACAAGAAGGCTGGGAAATCCAGAGCTCAATACTGGAGCTTGAGAGTGGGAAATGGACTCTGCCTCAGAAGTAGAGATGGGGCAAGTGCTCTTCAAGCCTTGGAGAGAGATCGGATGCTGGGTGGCCAAAAAGCATGATCCATGTCTATCCATGACATTAATGGAACTACGTTCTATAGATAAGTGTATTTGTTCCATTATACTTTCTCTTGTAGTAGATAGCTAAATGTTTTCAATGTTAAAGATGTATCTTTTTTTCAAAGTTTTATTTTTTTTAGTACGTTTGCTGTACATAATAAATATATTATAGGGAGTTGGTACATGTGCCCAATGCACCTGTATCTTCTTTACTGCTTGGGAAATTAAATTCTGCTTAGAATTTAAAAATTTATTTTTAATCTTAATGTTCTTTTCTGCATCTTCAGATTTACCTATGCATTTTCTACATTTCTATTTAATATAGCACTTAAAAATTCTTTTTATTGTGTATTTGGAAAATAATTATCAGAAAAAACAGTAGAAAAGAAAAGCAGGTATCTTTATTATTAACTATCATCATTTTTGTTTGGTTGGTTCTTTTCCTTTAGTTTATATCAGCAAAAGGTAGCAATTGGTGCTTAGGCTATGCTGCATTTTCAACCAGCTCCAGATTAGCTGATTGCATCCCTGTGGTTTTAACTCCCCCTGGTTTTTTCTCTAAATCTAATTATTGATTTTATGGTTCTCAACATCACTGATGATGAAAGTCTTTTTCTTTTCTCTTTTTTTTTCTCGGGTACAGTGTCTGGCTCTACCAAAACTATGACAATATGTCTATGACATTTGCAAACCAATAATGCTATATGTACAGTTTACTAACAATATTCTCTGAAGAATTTCATCAAATCTCAGCTTGCTGAGTTTTCATTTGAAGCAGATTTTGAGTTTTTTCAATGTCAGGATGTCTAGTATTTTAAATAAATGTACTGGATAAAGTAGCCCTGTGGACTGACATCAGAAATGAATTTCTCTCTTCCAATTTGGGTGGATCTTTGTTGCTCAATTCTCCTAGATGATTTGGGAAGAAACTTTGGTTTTGTTCTCGTCCAATGGGGGGGGGAGCAAAGAAAACTGCTTCCCAATGATTTTTCATTAGCATATAATAATTCATCTTTATTCAAGAGTATGTGTTAGATAATATATCCAGGCAGGCTCTGCTGAATTTTCTTTGTGAAACATGTATAACTTGTAAAAGTGAAAAACTTAATTTAGTTGGGATCTAAATATTAAAGATTGTTATTTCCAGTTGCTGTGCTAACTGTGCTAGAGAGAATCTTCCTTGCCCCTTCTTTTACCTATATCTCAAGAAGAACCCATAGGTTTTTAGTCACGCTAAGTTAATTAAAAGCAAATGAATATAAAAACAGTCTAGACCTCTTCAAAGCTTCAATTTCTTATCCAATTTAGCACACCTCCCTTTCTGATCCAAAGGGACATGAAGAGAGAGTGGCACATTATGCTCTCTCATCCCTGTCTATTATCTCTGCGCTATTCCCTGTTCACTTCTGGCTCTCCTGTTGCTGGTGATGGCGAGAAGGGCAGGCGTGTGGCTGCAACTCTCTGCTGGAGTGTGGAGGTCTGTGTGCTCAGTGCCTAGAGCAGGTTTCTTTGTGGGGAAGTGGGGGTGCATATGTATTTTTTTAGTAGATCCCACAGAGGCCTCTGCCTATTCCATGACACAAAATGTCTACTTCTAGTACAATTTCAGTTATCTTGAGTAGGGAAGCTTCCATGGGGAGGGCAAGGAAAAGCCATAGAATTCCTTATTGGAAGATTTGAACCATTTCTATTCTCTGCTAATATGGACTGGGGAAAAGGAAAGACATGAGGTAGTCACCTCTTACTAAACACCAAACAGGTGTTTTGTTTCTAGTTGTGGAGAATTTAACATTCTTACTTTGAGATCCTAGTTGTTAAATCCATTACAGTAGGAAAATCCCACTGAAGATCATGTTACACAAGTATTTTGATCTGGGTTTCCCAAAAGCAGACCTTGAGACAAGAAGTTTATTTGAAAGGGAATTCTGGGAAACACAGTGGGTAATGAGACCAGGAGGGGAACAAAGCCAATATGGGGTGTATCAGGGAGCGGTTAACATGATGAAAACTTGGGACCCAGTCCCTCTGGGAGCCCCCTGAGAGGCTGCAGCATCCACCCCTGAATCACCCTATTACAGTATCACTAGGGGAGAAGAAAGTGGACTGTTAGTCTACCGGTTTTCATCCTTCATTGACTTAGCACCTCTCCTGTGAGGATGCTCAAGTAGAGGGTCTCAACATAGGTGGCCATCAACGAGACAGAAGTAATCCTGAAGCTGCTGCTAATCCCCAGGGTAAACTGAGGAGCCATGGCAGTGAACCGACAGCATGTTCAAACAGGGACAGTAGACAGCATGCATAATCAGTCAGGTTGTTTTCTCTTTCTAATTCACATGGAGTTTTCACTCCTAGCCCACAAATGAGGAACACTGGAATTAAACTCTCTGTTTGAATCCTGGCTCTGTGCCTATCAGCTGTGTGATGCTGGGGGAAATGAGTAAACATCTGCATACCTCAGTGCCTCTGCTGCGTGATGAGGTAATAACAGGACCTCTCGGGGTTGGTATAAGGATGAAGAGAGTACCTAGCATGTAGTGAGTACTCTGTATGTGAGCTGCTGTTATACTGTATGGGGAAGCAGAAATATACTGGAGGTTCTTGTCTTTTAGAAATTTTTGTTTTAGAAATGGCAATTGGTGCTGGGGATTGAACACAGGGCCTTCCCACTGAGCTACATCTCCAGCCCTTTTTTAATTTTGCGACAGAGTCTCTTTAAATCACAAATTGCCCAGGATGGGCCTTGAGTTTATGATCTTCTTGTCTCAGCCTCCCAGAGTGCTGGGATTACAGGTGTGTGCTTCAGTTCCTGATTTCTCGAGTCATTTTTAAACTACCTTTCTGCTGTTCACATTTAAGTCACTCTTCTCATGCCACCTCTCACTATATGTTGTTGGATACATTTCCTTCCCAACCCCAACCTTTTCCTTCCAGAATCATTATTATCTCCAATTCCATTGTCTTAGCACTGATTTTAGTTGCCTTGGGCAAAGATAAAGCATGAGGGAATGGAAATGAACACGTGCAGGCATTAGTGTCATGGTGTGATAGTGATAATCTCCACCTGGCTGTAGACTCAAGCACCAATTCAATTCAATCCCAAATATTTATTGAGCACCAGATACTTTTCAGGCTCTGTCCTAGGCACTTGGGACATAGCAGAGTCACACACACACACAAAATCTCTGCAGTGCGTTGTTGGCTTTAGAGAATTATGATGATCCTCCTAATTACCAGGTAATGAGGGATGCACCACCCCTGCTTTGCATGGTTTCTCACTCTACTCAAGTGACTAGCTGCCTAGTTAAGAAACTTCGAGTACTTAGAATGAATTGGAGCTATTACAGGGCATTGAGTGCAGCCTCAGTTTGAAAGTGTTTGGCTTGCAGATCAGTAAGTCATAGGAGCACAATGACTGAAAAAATTACAATCCATGATCTGTGAGGGGATGTGGCCTGGAGGACCTTCGGGGACACGGACACCCGGACACCCGGGAGATATCCTGGGTTATTCTAACCGGGAGGACTTAGCAGGATTCCTCAAGTAGCTATGCTGGACCCCTGCGGGCTCCTATTACCCTTCATGTTCAAGTGCAGGCTATGTACCTATGATGGAGATATACATGAGTAATGTTTTAAAAAACATAGAAATGGACTGTTGGTTATGAGTAGTATATTTTAATTTGGGGATAGATTCATGCTGCTGTAAAATATGAAATTCTCTTTCTGAGGGAATCTGTTGTAACAGGATTCAGCTATGGGCTCAGAAAATATTGATCTCCTACCATGTGTGAGATACTGTTAGAATATGCATATTTCTCTGTCTGTCTCTATATACATATACACATAAAAGTGTATTTATGAATCTAGGTATACAAAAATTGGTGGTGGCTCTTTAGCAGAGTGAATTTACTAAACGCGCAGCACGTACTGTTTAAACTGCTCACCTGATAGTCATTAGCCTTGAGTAACCACTTATGTTATTATCTCAGAGTTATTTCACTCTTCTTGCTTAGATTTTGGCGCTCCGTCGGTCTCTGAGCTTTTCTAGGTTGGGTTTAGGGAACTCCCCCGGCCCCGTTACCTAGCTCTAATTCCCAGCGCTACTGGGAAGCATCAGGGGGCTCACGCCTTCAGCTGAGAGGGGATTACGTTTCTCGAAAGCATCTGCCCGACCCACAGTTTTTGCAAGGAGTCTTTACACCTTGGGACACCTTGGCAAGACTTTAGAGGAAGATGTAACACGGTATACGGCGGTCGGTGCTTCGCAAACTTCAGCGTGTCTACGAGTCACGCGAGGACTTGTCCAGGGGAAGGTTCTGAATCAGTGGGGCCGAGGCCGGGCCTGAGAGTGTGCGTGTGACAGGCCCACGTGATGGGGGTGCGTGGTTACGCGGGATGGCAGCATCTGAGATCTGACTCTTACAAACGTGAGGAGTCGCGATGCTGCCCCCGAGCCGGGCCGCGCAGTCCTACCGCAAGCTCAGCCGCCTGGGTCGCCCCGGCCGTCCGCGGTCCCGTGTGTCCCGGCCCCGCGCCCCGCGGCCGTCCGGGCCACAGTCGGAGCGCAGCGCAGCTAGGACGTCCCCAGACCCGGCGGACCGGTCTGACCTGTCCCGCTGGGGGCGGGGGGCGGGGGGCACCACCCCCCCAGCCCTGGCCCACGGAGGCGGCAGGTACCGGCCCTGCCCTGGCTCTGCCCGCCTCTCCCGGGGCCGCGGAAGCGGGGACCAGCGCGGCAGCTGGTCGCGCACGGTCTCCAGCGCCCGGTGTGGAACTGTTCAACCCAAAACACGATCACCAACCACTGACATGTTTTAAGAAACGCTACAGTTGGATGACTGCGGAACCCAAACAGACCAAATGGGAGGCAAGAAGGGAAAGCAATTGGCCCAATTCGGTTGGAGCGGCGGCTCGTGTTACACTCCCTTTGCCAGTTAGCGGCGTGGGCGTTTGTTGCTGTGTTAATTACAGTTCTTCCCGGAGTCGGAGGCGAGAACAGCCCTTGTGGAACCGTTTCAAGTGGAACGTTCCACCAGGAGGAAAACAACTGCCTTCCTCCCCATCTGGGCGGGATTCCACCCCGCAGCTCTCGGCGGTAGGCAGCGAGGGACAGGCGTCCGGAGCGTGCACTGCGCCACGCAGCACCCGGCAGTGCTGGGAGCTTCGCGCTTCTGCGCGGCAGCTCCGGGGAGACCCAGTGCGCTCGGGGCGAAGCGCAAACCTGTTGGCTTCTTCTCCCGAGGGCACGCCTGGCGCGGGAGGGCGGGCGCACCTTTCAGTTTTCCTGGTTGTTCAGAGTTGTGGGGGCTCCGAGTGGGAAGCGGGGAGGACAGCCTGTTTCGTCTCCGGATGGGAGAATAAGGACGGCACGGAGAGTTCAGAAGGAACGTGGCAGGGCAGAAAGTACAAGGACTAACAGACACCATGGCCAGTCTGTCCCTCATCGAGTACGTGTCTCATTTCTGAGCTCCAGGTGTCTCATACTTAACTTCAAAGAGCCAAGAAATACCCTTAATGTGGTATTGATTTTACTACCGGGACTCTTGCAAACACAATCCGTATGACAGCCTTACGAAGAAGTACTTTCTCTTTCCCAGAAAGCCGAGCCGGAGATGTTGCTGAATGTGCACAGGGTCGGGTCGTATCGCTGGTGCTGGAGGAGTCAGGATTCCTGGACACGGTGGCCCCGCTCCAGAGTCCACGGTGCAGCCCAGCCCTACGCGGCCTGTAAAGTGATAACGTGTATGTAAAGCACTGGGGAAATAGCAGGGTGGTAGCTATTACTGTTTCCATTACTATGGGGACACAAACATCAAGCTGATCCCGCCAGATGCACTGCCCCTGTTCATTTGAGAGGGAAGTGGCAGACCCATGAGGGTCCCGGTGGTTGCAGGAAATCCGTTAAAGGCGCCGGACGGGGAATGGGAGATGGGAATGTGGATCCCACACTAAGGCCGCCAGTGGTTCCATGCCACCGCCTTGCAAGGTGCGTCCCAGCCTAGATATAAAGAGCCTAGAAGGTCACTTAGGCAAAGCCACAGGTCAAATGGCTGCGCAAGAAGGGGAATGGGACTCGACTGGAGTCTCCTGTTGCTTGTACCTGGTCTGTATCACTTGCTGAATAAAAAAATGAACTAGGAGTGCTGCTACCATTTAAAAAAATACATTTTTCTACCATGGTACTTGGGCCTCTTAAGAGTAAAATTCTTGGAACTGACTAAAAAACTGCAATCCCAAAACCAAAAAACCACGAGGTGCACTTGAAACTGCCATTTTATGCACACTTAAGGGCTGGCTCAGGAGCCTAAGATAATATATGGGGAGTGCTTTGGAGTGAAAGCACTAGGGAACGATATTTTAAAAGGCTGCCATGCATGTTCTGATTGTAATAATAGTCTTCCTAAGAGAATTTTGTCACTAATGTGTGACTTTCACTCAGAGTTTCATGTCCTTCTTGGTAAAGCCATTTTCAGAATAGTTCAGGGACAGGGTGGGAAAGGGTCACCCCAGGAAACAGGTGTTACTGGGAGTGGTATAATCTCTGGCTAGGGAGAGCTCTCATGGAGTTGCCGGGCAGATATTTGGGTTCCAAAGAGCACAGCCCACTTATTTTCCACCAGGGCAGTGCCCATTCATCAGGATAACTTAGGGCTAGCTGGAAACCTGTGCACCCTGAATTAGTTTCCTATTGCTGCTGTAACAGATCACCACAAATTTGGTGGCTTGAAATAACCAAATTTATCATTTTACACTTCTGTAGGTTAGGAATCTGACTCAAGTGCATCCCACTGGTTGAAAATCAACATATCAGGGAGGCTTAATGGGCAAATCGGTTTCCATACCTTTTCTAGTGTCTGGAGGCTGCCAATGGGGGCCCGTTCTTCCGTTTTTCAGAGCCACAAATCACAGGTCACATTCTTCTCACATTGTGTCACTCCTGGTTCTCTCTTCTGCTCTGCTCTTCCACTAAGGACTCCTGATCTTGCCGCCCTCTCCCCTAGGTGGACCGGGATAATCTCCCTGTGCACTGATTGGCCAACTAAATTCCATTTGCATCCTAAATTCCCCTTTGGAATGTGATGTAACAATTCATAGGCTCCTGCAATTATAACATGGACATCTTTGGAGGCCATTATGCTGTGTGCTGTCCACCTCAATTGCTGTGGTAGTAGGCATCGCCTTAATTCATAAGCATATGCTCAGCATGTACTCTGCGAAAGGTATGAGTACAGTCTCAGGGACTTCTGGATCACACAGACTTGTGTTGAGTCTTAGCTCTGTCTGTCACCTACTAGTTATGTTAATTTGGGCTAGTTCTTGAATCTTTTTAATCCTCAGTCTCCTCATCTGTAAAATGAAAATAATAACAGTACCTACCTCATTGGATTGTTATTTTAATTAAATGAGATAATGTTGGACGACACAGCCCAGTGCCTGTGAATGTGTTTGGTTATTATTGTGGTCATTGTGTGTCATGGGGATTGTGTAGTGCCTGCCCTTGTGGAATTTGGGGAGTGAGGCACACACACAGAGTTGTGGTGTGAGACAACACACAGGGATAGTGAAAAGATAGAACAAATAGCACATTTAAGTGTTAATGGGTAAGTACTATGGAGAGAAGGATAAGATATTTGTAATGATCAGGAAAGGTCAGGAATGGAGGAGGCAGTATTGATGCTGGAACTTAAAAGAAAGGTTGGATTTAGGGGTAGAGGAGGGAATGTTGGACATAGGAACATTTACATGGAATGTGGCAAGGTGGCAGTAAAGAAGCCACAGGATGACATCATTTTGTGGAAGGGAGGGCTTGTGTAGGAGTGTTAATTAATTCATTTATTTGCACTTTTCATCAGAGTGGCTTAGGGGAGGAGTAGACTGTCAGACTCGAAAGGCCAGACTGTGAAAGGCATAGTGTGATAGGATAGATAAAATTTTTCTTCTGTGATAAAGGGGAGTCATGGAAGGTTTCAGAGCAGAGGTTGGTTCATGATGAAAGCAGTGTTTGGAAAGATTAATCCAAGAGAGTAATGTGTGTAGATGGGTTGTTGGAAGGAGAACCTGGAGCCAGGAGACTTGTTGGGGAATATTTGGAGTGGCTCACATAACAGTGAGCAGAAGGGCTATTTTAGCAACTGTCCTGAGTAAAGGGAATGGATGTGAGAGATACAAGAAATCAACAAAATTCCTGGAAAATTGGTCATGACAATAATAAAAATCAGATACAAGTTCAGTTTGCATTTTCTTGTTTGTGTAATGTGTTGGCAGGTCATTTGGATGGCACAGGTCCAGGTGACCATTGGGAATGTGAAACTGGAACGGAGAGAGAGAGAGGCTACACAGCTAGATGATTTGAAAGTCATCAGCAGAGAGGCAGTGACTAAAATCCTCTACCCTGTCCCCTAGCCTTTCATATCAAACCCATTTTAATGTCCATACATTCCTAGCGGCACCCTCCTTTTCTTTCTTTCTTTTTTTTTTTTTTAGGTACTGGGGATCGAACTCGGGTTCTTGCGCTTTCACAGCAGGCAGCGAAACCACTGAGCTAAATCTCCGGCCCCAGCACCCTCCTTTTCTTCGTTGTGTGTTTCCCTTTTATGCTCCTTGTTATGAGGTGAACTGTGTCCTCCCAAAATGCATATGTGAAACCCTATCTCCCAGCACCTCGGATGTGACTGTATTTGGTTGATAGGGGCTTTAGAGAGGTGATGAGGGTGAGCCCCAACCCAATACTTAGAATACTGGTGCCCTTCTATGGAGAGACTGGACCGAAGATAAACACAGAGGAAGTCACATGAAGACACAGAAGGGTCATCTGCGAGCCATGGAGAGACCAATTCTGATGGCACCTTGGCCTTGGACTTCTGGCCTCCAGACTTATGAGAAAGTTTTGTTGAGAAGCCACCCATTCGTGGCACTTGGTTGTGGTCATCTTTGAAAGCCAGTGACTCCTCCAGAGACTGTGCCCCTGGGCCACCATCCATCCATGTGGAGCTGTGGGCCCTCCATGCTGCCAGCTCACTCAGTGCCTACATTTCACCAGGACTGTTTCCCACCCCTGGGCCTCTGCTTTGTTCTGGGTGGTGTTTGTTTTCAGAACTGTTGTTCCCTGAGAATGGATGAAGAGCACTGCTCTGTGTCTTGGGAGACTCCTGCAGTGGGGAGGGACTCTGGTGTCCAGGGCTGGGCTTGTGGGAGCCAGAGTGGTCAGAGACACCTCCCTGAGCTCAGTTCACAGCTGTCAGAGGACTGTTGAGCCACCTGTTCTCAGCACCATCTCTGGCGGTGGATTCCTCATGTGCTGCCCTCTGTGAGCATGCACAGAACAGAAAGAAATGTGTTCCTCCTCACTAGCAAGGCAGGAATGTGGGATATCATTTCACTTATAATTCATGCTTCTTCTTCTTCCTCTTTTTGAAATTAATAGTGATTCTGAATTTCAGCTAAGCCTTGTTTTTTAGTATACAAAATAAAGACTAAAGAGCGTTGAAGACTGATTCAGAGCTTAAAGTAACCCTCAGAGGAAACAAATACTGATTTGCTCACACAGGCGCCTGTCAGGGTACAATTTGTGCTTGGATAACCCTGTTAGCTAAACTGAGCAGATTCCAAGTCCTGCCTACAGACTTTGGGACAGACCTATTCAGAAGAGGACTTGTCCTTGGCGACTTCTGTGTTCATTACAGCTAGCCTTTATGATGGATTGAGACAGTGATTATGAGGAAGGTGCCGATGAACTGTTCTTCATCTTCCTGGAGGACAGAGTGAGAAAAGCCAGGCAATAGGTCTGGTTCAAAAGAGCCTTGCTTGCAAGGGCCATTTTAAGGTCTGACTAGGTTGTTCTCTAGCTCCCTCTTCTGGAAAGTTATGATACTACCCTTAATTTTTCTCTTGATTCACTTGACTATTTAACGTGATGATTGTTTATGTGCCTGCTCCAACCAATAGACTGGGAACTCCCAAAGAGCATGGTTTCAGTCTCATCCATCTTTGTCTCTGTGCCTTAGCTTCTAGCTGGCAGTCTGTAACCTCTGGCTTTCAGTGGATGGTGAATGAATGACTAGTTGAATCTTTGTCCCTTGAAAACGTTTAGGCATGATAGAGATGAGAGAGAGAGAGGGGAGAGGGGAGGAGAGGGGGGGGGAGAGAGAGAGAGAGAGAGAAAACTTGGTTGGGGAGGAGAAATAACTTGGAAATCGTGACTCTAGTGGTTTTGTGAGAGATTTTATTGTAGATATCAGAAGAAGGGTGTGTTTAGTGTATCTGAATATCTAGTACATGCTGATTAAGACATAAGTGTCAGGTGATTGACTAACAAAGGGCTGGAAACAGGTACTTGCCAGAGGGAGAGTTGTGGCTTCCTCTCTAGAGATCTTTAAGGAGAGAGATACTGTTATATTTCTGAAATGGGTGTAGGCAACCTGCTAAATGCAAATTTTCTCAAGTCTTAAAGGTTGATCAGAAACATGAGTGTATACTGAATGGACAGTACAGATTCTGTTTATTGATTTCTACTCTGTGTCAGATGCATTTTGTTTGATACACACACGCGCACACACACAGACACGCACACACACATACGAGTGAACCCAGGGTCTCATACACACTAGGCAAGTGCTCTGCTACTGAACCACATCCCCAGCCCTCTCAAATATCTATTTCTTGAGTGTTCCTTCCATTTTACAGAGGGAGAAACTGAGGTGCAGAGAGGTTTATTCATTTGGTCCATTATATTTCTTAAGTTCATGTTATGTACTGACTAGACCCTGTACTGGTCTCTGGGTGTATGGCAGTGACAAGACACATAGAGGCTTTGCCCTCATGGAGCCTTACAGAGCTTTATAGCCTAGCAGGAAAGAGATACACAGAGAGGGCTGAACAGGGTGCCAGTTAATGGGATAGCAGGAGAGAGGGGATCTTCCTTTTCCAAGCTCACAGCGCAGTGAGTGACATGCTGAGGAGAGACGGGCAGTGGGGCTTGACTGTACGAGCTGCTTTAGAGCTGCACTGCCCTGTGGGGTTCTGAGTGCTCCACAAGTAAGCTCCGGGCACAGCGGCAGCACATGGGGGCAGCCAGCAGGCTTCTTGGGAAAAGTGACATTCCAGAGACCTGAAGCTGGCTAGGTTAGAAAAGGAGAGGAGGAAGGAAAGTGTGCCAGACAGAGGGAGAGAGGCTTGGGAGTGTGCAGCGGCCCAGAGGTGAGAACCAGCATGGCTCTTCAAAGTGAATTCTGGCTGGAATAGAGTAGGTTTTGAGTGAGCAATAAGGGGGGGGGGCTGATCTTATGGGTTTCATTAAAAACTCACCCTTGATCTCCAGGGATCTGGGAAAAGGAAAGGTAGTGGTGGACCGAAGAAAGTATGAGCAGTTAAAGGTCTTGCCCAAGGTCTAATTACTAGAAAGTGGCACAGCTAGGATTTGAACCGAGGTTCAGCCCAGCTCTAATGGTCATCCTAAGGCTGCCACCCCATGCTGCCAGCTGGAAGAAAGGAAAGGTGAAGATTCACTTCTCTTTTTCTTCTTTTTGCTGCCAACCGTGGGGCTTTCCATTTTCTATTCCCATCCTCACCCCTGTAGCAGCTGCAGAGGAGGTCTTCGCCCTCCAAAGCACATTTCTTTTTTTTATTTCCCATTAGGTTTACTGGTACATTTTAGGTATGCGATACAGTCACATTCTTCATTGGGATCTTGTATTGTTACATGATGTGTCTTCGTTCTTATGTTTTTTCCCCCATTCCCCTGCCCTCCCTTCACCCCCTCCACCCCTCCCTATTTACAAAACCTTTGTTTCCATTTTTTTCTTTTCTCATATTTTTTCTTTTCCCTTCTTTCCTTTCCCTACCATCCCACTTCCCCTACTCCTTTAGACCTTTTCTTCCTATTTCACAATATCAATTATACATTTCAATCCTTATTTACACTTTTAGTTTTTCACACCAGAGAGACTATTCGGTATTTACACATGTGTGTCCTATTTATTTCACTTAAGAGTATGGCCTCAATGTGCATCCATTTAGCTATAAATGTCTCTAGTTTCTCTTTCTTTATGGCTGAGTAGTACTCCATTTTATTTTTTAAAAAACCCCACATCTTCTTTATCCAGTCCCCAGTTGATGGGCATTTGGGCTGTTTCCAAGCTTTAGCTATTACAAACTGTGCTGCTCTAAACATGGGTGAGCATATATCACCATGGTATGATTCTTTTAATTCTTTGGGGAAGATACCCAGTAGGAGAATAGCTGGGTTAAATGGGACTTCTAGTCCTAGTTCTTTGAGCTATCTCCATACTGATTTCCACAGGGGTTGCACCAGCCTGCACTCCCACCAACAATGGAGAAGGGTTCCTTTCTCCCCACACCTGCGCCAGCATTTGTTATTGGTTGATTTCTTGATAGCAGCCACTCTTTCTGGGGTGAGGTGGAATCTCAGTGTTGTTTTCATCAGCATCTCAAATGACCAGTGATGTTGAACATTTTTTCATATGTTTATTTGCTGATTTTACTTCTTTGTCTGAGAAATGTCTGTTCACTTCAGAGGCCCATCTTTGAATTGGGTCTTTATATTTGGGGGTCTGATTTTTTTTTTTTTAGTTTCTACATACTCTAGATAGTAGACCTTTGCCTGGGGAACAGCTGGTAAAATTTTTTTCTCAGATTGTAGGTTGTCCCTTAGCTCTGTTGGTGGCTTCTCTTGCAGTGCAGAAGCTTTTTAATAAGATGAGATCCCAGTTGTTGATTCTTTGTGCTAGTTCCCATGCTACTGAGGATTTGTTCATAAAGTCTTTTCCTATGCCAATGTCTTCAAGAGTTCTACCTAACTTATCTTCCAGCAAGTTAGTGTTTCTGTCTTAAAATTTAGATCTTTAATCCACTTCGATTTTAGTTTAGTGCATGGTGGAAGATAGAGGTCTAGTTTTAATCTTTGGCAAGTTGAAATCCAGTTTTTCCAATACCATTTATTAAAGAGGCTATCTTTCCTCCAGTGAGGATGGTTGACTCCTTTGTCAAAGATGAGGTGGCTGACTGTGTCTGGAGTTGTTTCTGCATCTTCTAATCTGTTCCACTGATCCTCGGGTCTTAAACAACCTAATATTGAACCTCAAACTTCAGAAGTCCTCCCAGGGACAGCACCATGTGCAGCTGGAAAGCAAACTTTAATAAGTTGCTTGGAGAGGGGCTGTGAGATCTCCGCAAGGGGCATGCTTGAGTAACAACAAATGGTCTCCAAAGCACATTTCCTGAACAGCATGCCTGCCTTTTGAGTGCTGTAGCCTTTTTTCCTGGGGTTGACATTTTAGTCCGCTGCAGATTTTCACCAGGCCTCTCAGAGTGGGGAAAGCTGCTGGCTCCAGAAGCACCTGGGAGCCTTTTACTGCCTTCCTACAGCAAGAGCACAAGGTTCCACCTAGGAAGAGGAGCAGGTGCTGGGGAGGAGGTGGCAGAGAAGAGCTCATGTGTGTTCTCTTCCCTGCCACTTGTGTTTTTGCTGGGTGATCCAAGGTGCAGATGCTTGGGCTTTGTTGTGCACTGTTTTCCCATCTACCTCCTCATTTCAGGCTTGCCATGATTCCAATGTTTAACTAAGTCTCTACACCATTATTTCACATCTTGGAACCCCAAAATGTTAAAACGCTTTTGTGGTAAACAAAACATTTTCTTTTCTTTTCTTTTTTTTTTTTTTTGGTACTGGGGATTGAACTTGGGTCCTTGCGCTTGCGCAGCAGGCAGCGAAACCACTGAGCTAAATCCCTGCCCCAACAAAACATTTTCAATAATTGCTCAGGAGTTGTTGGAAAAAAACAAGCCATTCTCTCCATCTTTATATTTGCAGTGGGACTGTCTTTGGTCATCTTTTACTTTTTGTACTGTGGTAGCTAAGGGTGTAGTCTTTCCCAACTGCCTGAGTTCAAATCTTGACTTTACGCTTTCCAGCTGGGCAGCATTGGCCAGATTATGTAATGTTTCTGTGCCTCCCTTATCTGTAAGAGAGAGATGATACTGTTATTATCTGCACCATACAGTTTGAATCAGTTCATACAGGTGATGCATTTAGAGTGACGTTGGCATATACTAGATGCTTCCTAAGTATCCAGCTACAAAAATTTTGCATGCATTAGCATGGGTAATTTTTAAAAATTTTTATCTTTTGAGATTCTAGCTGTCAGCTCTAGAGTGATGTTTAGGAAAGGCTTTGGAGAGATAAGTCACTTTGGCCTCCATCCTGACTATCCCTCCATGTAAAGTCTATCACCCTACAAAGAGATGAGGATGGGCTGGGGCTCTCCAGAGGTTCAGAGGAGTAAGGTACTGCACAGTTCTCTGCTAAAGTTGTAGGGGTGTTCAGATGCATTTGCAGAAAATAAAATAATATCCTGCATGTTAGCACATGTCACATCAATCATTCCCAACACCCTTCTGGGCAGCACAATGACACATAGCCTAATGGTATATTGCAGAACCACCAATGAATTTTTAAAAATGCAGTTCATGTACGTCATCTGAGTAAAGTTCCAGTCTTTTTTTTTTTTTGCAGTATCTGCTGATGAGTTTTTATTACTTTTAAACAGAAAAAGTTATGTTACAATGAATACATTACTTTGTATTACTGTATGCAAATAGGTAAATATACTGATGATTCTGAGAGCCAGAGTTTTTACATGTAACTGTGTAAAGAAAAAAATATGATGTTGCTTCGTGGATTAGCTAAGTATATAGATGTGACATATATGTCAACTGTAGCATTAATAATGAGAAGAGGAGAAATGGTCCCATATACTTGTAAGGTTTCTACGCCATTTATTTATTTATTGGTACCAGGGATTGAACTCAGGACCTTGTGCTTGTGAGGCAGGAAGCGGTACCACTGAGTTAAATCCTTGGCCCTTCTATGCCTCATATTAAGCGGTATAATATTAACTCTAATGGTGAAAGTAAAGAACTTATTTTGTCAAAATAGATTTTTAAAAGTAAGACTTATAAACATTTGCAACTCATGCATTTATATATAAACATAAAAATAAAAGAACAGGTGAAGAGAAAACATAAAAAAGCAGCTATGCTATAATCAAATGAAATAGATTTCGAGACAGATTACTAAATGTGTATAAATATATTTCTTAGTAAGCAGATTTAATATTTAATGGTAAATCTTTGTTTTTGTTAATAAAGCCTTATTAGAACACAGCCACAAATATTTTCTTAAGTATCTGCTTTTGTGCTACACTTGCAGGACTGAATAGTTATGACAGAGACTTTATGTGTCATGAGGCCTAATATAACAGCCCTAACACAAGACAGATTCTCTTTACATTCTTAAGATAATTAATCTTTATGACATACAGGTAAATAGTCCCCAAAGAATGCTAATGTGATAACATCACCTTAAAACACAGCATTACATCTTTATTATTTTTTGTCCTGGTGTTATTATTTTTGCAGTACTGGAGAATAAACCTGGAGCCTTGTGCATGTCATGCAAGTGCTCTACCACTGAGTTACACTGTCAGCCCCTTTAATTTTTTTTTTTTTTTAAAACAGAAATATTTAATCTTTTCCTCATACATTAGAACTTGCTTTATCCTCAGGGCACAGTTTGACATGTGCATGCACACTCATTATTCACCTCATGATGCATTCACCGCAGGAGAAGCGGAAATTCTAACCTCGATTAACGGTCACTCTGAAATCTAACACTAATTCTATCTTGTGACTTACTCCAAATTCTTCTCTCTTTTTTGGTACTAGGAATCAAACTCAGAGACTTGCGCTTGTCAGGCAGATGCTGCACCACTGAGCTACATTCCCAGCCCTCCAAATTTTTCTTTACCATAGTGGTTTTTTTTTTTTTTTTGGTGGTACTGGGGATTGAACCAGGGCCTCCCACATGATAGGCAAATGCGCTACCACTAAGGTGCACCCCCTCCTACCATGATCTTTCTTTTTCAGGGGAGAGAATTATTGATAGAAGTGTAGCCAAGAATGAATCTTTCCCACCATAACTGCAAGAGCCCAGTGTTCTCAGTCAACCCATCCACCGACTTCCATAAAGATGGTATTTGGTGTGCTCAACGTGCACCCAAGATTTCCCCTTCTCCTAATACACTGTACCACCAAAATCTCTGAATTCCCTGAAGCTCAAAATCCCAAGTATCACAGCCAGTGCCAGGAGTCAAACTTGAAGATAAAAGCAGAGAGATGTTCCCCTCTGCCAGGGCTGCTTTGCAATAATAATAATAATAATAATAATAACAACAACAACAACAACAACAATAACAACAACAACAACAACATCATCATAATAATAATAAATCCTGGTTCTACCACTCAGGAAAAGGATTATTCCTCCCTTTGCCAGTTCTGTCCCCCTTCCCTCCTCGAGGGTGGCCAACTGAGGGGGTCTAGGGGTACTGTGCAGACTTGGCACCTGCCCTCAGTAAGCACGCTGGCAGGAGGAAAAGACCCAAATGGGAAGATGCTTGCACACAGGGTCCCAGGGGTCCTCTGGGAACATGCCACTGACCTCAGAGCACCCTAGTGCCCATCTTGAGTCCAGGCATCACTGAGCCATGCCCTGGCCCTGATTGAGTCCCATGACAATGAGGCTGTCACAGTCTGTCAATAATTTGCTCACCATGTCCCTGTCCTTGCTGCAGCCAGAGGCCTTCCACCACAGCCCAGTCCATTCCAGCCAAGAAAAGAATCAATGTTTCTGATTCTCCTGTGTGATCCCAGTCACAGGTAATTTCAGCCTTTCTAAGTCACCTTTGGGGAGTGTTTGAGGTGGACTCCTATTGTTTGAAGTAGGGTTTCTTTTCACAGTCAGTTCATCCTTTTGGTTCCAATGTGGAGGTGTCTTTTATTTTCTTCTGAAACAGCTTTAACCAGAGGTCCCTGTGCAGGTGGAAGGAGAAGACTGCTTTTGATTCTTCCAGACAGAGGCTGTGGTAAGTAAGATCCAACAGTCTGTGCTGCTGGGAATGTGCAGGTGACTATGGAGACAGCCGCAGAGGGACGAGTATGGGCATATGGTCCTCATTGGCACAGCGCAACAAAGTAATTAAAAATGTCTTAAAATGCAGAAAGCCCCCCAAACTGTAAAGTATATCATGGTAGATGTCAAATTAGCATTTTCTGCCTCTTTTAAACAATGCCATAATCTCATTAATCTACAGAAGGAACTAAATGCATGGACTCTAACCAGTTGGCTGGACATATGTCGTACATTGGACTGGCCATTTGGCTGGATCAGATTAAAGTGGAGAAATTGCATTTTTTTTTTTGGACACTGAATACAAATCTGGGCTTGCTTATTACTTTTTGAGCTCCCTTTTTAAAATGATAGGTTTTTAAGTGCCAAAAATTCAGTACCAACTTAAGTTAAAAAAATAAAAATAAAAAAGGCTGTAAAGAAACTCCACAGAGATAAAGAACAAAGGATTGGAGATGGAGACTCTGGAGAAGTCTGATTTCAGATTCGGGGGCTATATTGAAATAGCAGCATGCACATTCATAATATTACACATTAGAATTGTCATATCAGCATGATCTGGCTCACTTATGGGCAAGGTGGCTCGGTTGATTGTTTTATTTTGAATGAGATCATATACTAGTAAGTCTTTTAGCACACTGCTTTGTCTTAACATTCCTTATTAGCTGCCTCAAGTGATGGCACACAACTGTAATCCTAATACTCTGGGAGGCTGAGGCAGGAGGACCACAAGTTTGAGTCCTGCATGGGCACTTAGTGAGATCTGTCTCAAAATAAAAAGTAAAAAGGGCTAGGAAGCAGCTTAGTGTGAAGGCCCTGGGTTCAATCCCCAGTACCCCCTCAATCATCATCATTAAGAAATATGAAAATTTATACATCTTCCAATTTTTCTTGAAAACAAACAAATGCATATTGTTTGCCTGCATGGATGTACCCACTACTATTTCCTGACCATACGGCACATGCTCAAAGCATTGTCCTAAACACTGTAAAAACACAGACTTGAAAATGACTCTCTAAGGCTTTGTAGTTAGGACAAGTTCATAGCTTAGCACTATAATTGATCAAGGTGGTAGCATCTTCAAGAACAAGCAAATTTCGATGTGGATTCAGAAGAGGGTCAGTTCATAGCAGCTGTGTGTTTGCTGGTGGGAGTGGGTGGGTTGGGGTAAGCAAAACCGCAGGAAAGAGGTGGCTATGAAGAGATGGGAGGATCCTGACAGGCAGGGATGGAAACAGGAAGGTGTATTGACGTTTCTGGAATGAAGGGTGGAAGGTTGGAAACCCCAGGAAGATACGAGTACAGGGGGCACTGAAGGACGTGTTTGGAAAGGCAGAGGTGAGGCCCCACTGAAGGTACAGAATCAACAGTGGATCAAGGAGCGTGCAGGGCACTGGGGGCTACTGCAGTCTTCTGAGCAGAGCAGTGACGAAAACTGGGCCAGGTCTCCAAGGACGAGTTATGATGCAGCAGTGTGTGACGTGGGATGTGTTGAATTGAATGTCAGTTAGGGGAGATGATGGCAAGAGATGCTGAGTCTCCATCTGAGGAAGGCCAGAGAAAACCAGAGGGGAGGCACAGCCAGAGTTATCCTGATAACTGAAGCCACAGGACCCTGAGTGGCTGCTGGTGGGCATAGGATCAGAGGACTTCAAAACTTTATTTATTTATTTATTTATTTAGAGACAGGGTCTCACTATGTAGTCCAGGTGGGCCTTGAACTCACTGTGTAGCCCAGGCTGACTTCAAATTCATGGTGATCCTCCTGCCTCAGCCTCCCAAGTGCTGGGATTATAGGCATCATGTCCAGTGGAAAAATAACCATTTTAAACAATAATAACCATTACACATTTTCAGGCAGACCAGACACTATGAGATGTTCTGTTTGATAAAATGCTCAATGCGCGCGTGTGCGCGCGCACATACACACACAAACACACCTCTGCTAATTAGTGGAGATTCCTTCTTGGAAGGAAGTGGGCAGGCCTGTGTGGACTGCATAGTGTAAAGTTAAATCCCTTTGCTGTACTGAAGATGCCTCTTTGAAAGCTGTCTTCCAGTCCCTTAGACTGAAGTAAACTATGTCAGGAGCAGAATGAGTAGGGCAAGGTAGGGACTGGGCTCATGTTCTGTTTGGGGGCATCCAGCACCAAACCCCAGAGGGAAGACACTCCTTTGACTCCCTAGAAAGATGCAGAAACCTGACAGCAGGGCCAAAAGTCTGAGCTGTCCCCTGGAATTAACAGTGCCCCACATTCAGTGCTCTTCTGTGAGAAGCCTAACGTTTTCCCAAGATTTCTTTTTTAATTTTGCAGTACTGGGGATTGAACTCAGGACCCTCACACTGAATTGTATTCAGTGTGAATACTGAATTTTTATTTGTATTTTGACATAGGCCTCGCTAAGACACTGAATTGCCCAGGCTGCCAAGATCAAACTTGTGATCTGCCTATCTCAGCATCCCGGAGTGCTGGGATTACAGCTGTGTGCCACCATGCCTGTTTATTTTCCCCAAGATCTTGACACGGACCTTTTCCATAAGTTTTACAAGACTCTCTGTCAAGATAGTAGATGGGGAAGGAAAAATGTGTTCAGAAGAGTTTCGAGTATTGCAGTTGCAAGAGCCCTGCAGAATTGCTGTGTGGAATTTTGAAATTTAAGAATGCTGCTGGTGGGTGTGTGTTGCAGGTGGGGGAAAGGGATTTCCCCTAGACAAGATGCACTTTTGACCTACGCCTCAAATCCAGAGTTCAGGTACAAGTCGGCAGGTCTCAGCCTTAGGAAAGATAGCAGCCATTGAGTTTCATTAATCCCTCTTTCTGTGGCAGTAGAATTCTCTCAATGGAAATGAGACCTCTGAGACTCTTGCTGTAGAAACAGTAAATTAGAAATCTATCCATGAAGACTTCCCTGCATTTAATTAAATGATGATCTCTGGGGATTCAGCCATGTGTGGAGTAATAAACCCATCGCAGAGAATGGCTAAATATGTGGACTTTAGTCCACATTTGTTAAAATCATAACAAGATTCTATCGGTATACGAAAGCATTCGGAATTTTGATTATTTTCCAAGAATTATTTCCTAGCATTTTTTTTCTTGATATTATGACTCTGAACTAGACAAACACGAATTCAGTGTGTTTTCTGAGTTCTTATGAAGCTGTCAAATTGACACGACATTTTGGATTTTTTGTTCTTTTGGGGGGCAAGACTACTGAAAGGAGAATCCTTTTCTCTGATAATTTGTGACTAATGACTATGTTGGAAGCATTCAACAAAGCAGTGAGATCTGTTCCTCGTCTTACCGCATCTTTGAGGGTTTTTCCTAGGAACTCTTAATCCTTTTGGTAAAAATAATTTCTGGAGGTCAGAGGAGTTATAATGCATTACACATCCCTTGGGATTTAACTTTACACTTTTACATTTTTCATGAGATGTGATACAACTCCATTTCATGTTTTGAGTGTTTAATTGATTACAATAAATAACAGATTCATCTTTTTGTTATTGTGGCTATCTTCTTTAAAAGTTTTATCTTCTTTCTCTGAAAGGTATTTATTTAGGGACAGCCTGGAAAACTTTAAAAGCCTTTGACAGATTTTTGTAAAAGAATCGCCAAAACACATTCCATATTATAGAAGAAAGAATGAGCTCATTTTGTAGATGAAGAAATCTAATTAACTGAGGCACTGAGTGAACTCACCCCCTGGTGACATAGCATAGCAGAAAGGGCCCAGCTTGGGGGCTCTGGAGAGACATCTAGATCCAGATGCTGGACTTGTCCCTTCTTGTCTGAGTCACCTGGGGAAGGTCTTCTTTTTTTTTTTTTTTTGTATATTTTTTTTTGTAAGGGAAGGTCTTCTTTTGAGAAGAATGTAGAGGCCTAGAATAGTGTCTCATATCTAACTGATGTTTGGTAAATATTAATAGTTGTTAGCATCATTATTATTAATAACTAAAGGCTGTTCCCAGTTTTCATTGTCTCTGGTCAGGAAAGGTAGGCTTGGCTGCTTATTTGGGTGACATTCTTTAACTTGTAACCTTACTCCTGTCCTTCTTATTCCAGGCTCCTTCCTGGTCCATGTGCTTCCGTCCTTTGAAAGCTTGCTTTGATGCCCTTGGACCAGAGCAGCCTATAAAGATATGCTTGGACTTAAAGCACAATTGCTTCTTCCTAGACATGAGCTTTGGAGAATTGAGTAACCTCGAGCTGGAAAGCAGTACACTTTGAAGCTTTAGATCTTGTGTTATTGTGAAGTCCAACTCTGGGAGCCAGTGTAACATACTGATTTCAGACCTGAGCACTGGGGTAAGACTGTGTGTGTCAAAATCTTTAATCCTTAGATAAATGACTTAATCTCCCTTAGCCTCAGTTTCCTTATCTGGAAAGTGAGGTTAATAAAATCTTTGCCTCATAAAGATTAGTTTCAGAATTAAATGGTATTACATGCTCAGCTAGAAATTATAGTAGGTACCCCCCAAAATATTTGCTACTATTACAAGTTGAGTATCCTTTATCCAAAATGCTTAGGATCAGAAATATTTCAAGTTTCAGATTTTTTAAAACTTTGGAATACTTTCCTATATATTATAAGATGTCTTAGAGACGGGTCCCAAGTCTCAACCTGAAATTCATTTATGTTTCATGTAGACCTTGAAGGTATAGCTTGAAGGTAACATCATACAATTATAAAATGTGTTTTGACTGTGACCTGTCACATGAAATCAAGTATGGAATTTTCCACTTGTGATGTCATGTCAGGGCTTAAAAAGTTTTGAATTTTGGTGCATATCAGGCTTTGGATATTTGGACTATGGATGCTCAATGTGTTTTACTATTAAAATTGACCATGGGCAAGTTATTTAACCTCTCAGTATCACTTTTTTTAACCTGTAAAACCAGACCATTATACCTATCTCATTAAAAAAGGGCAGAAGAGGTGTAATAATGTGCATGAAGGATATGGAGATAGTGGGCTCTTGGTGAAGGGAGCTTCGTGTTGGAGAGCCCGCACTGACCAAAGCCCGCCCTGTGGCCCACTTCGAGCCTTTCCTTCTGTGTCTAACTTGAATCGCATTCCCCCCAGAACTGACATCTCTCCGGAGTGGATTCCATTCCAGGTATCACTGCACAACCCAACCCCTGCCAGACTCAGGCCTGCGTAATTGCTTTGCACAAAGACATTGCTCCCAGGGCCCCAGTGAAGGCCTGGCTCATGAGGCTGGTATATTTGATTTCTATAGGTCAACACACAAACATTTGAAATTAAATAAGCATGTTAGTCACAGCAGGTTCAGGTTGCTGTAATTAGCTTCTGTCTGGCCTTCTGCAGCAGCAGGCCCGTGTGTCTTACTCCCTGTGTAGGGAGGCAGCACCAGTCCCAGAGCTCGGAAG
Source organism: Heterocephalus glaber (assembly GCF_000247695.1). Next base: position 18,279,675 of record NW_004624759.1, read on the forward strand.
GTGCTGCTGCTCAACACATTTGATGTTGATGCTTCAGGACAGATGCTGGCAAAGCCTCTTCCTGTTCGGCTGGTGGGGAGCACAGGGCTTTTTACTTTTCAGGCTTCAGAGAGTCACTGACCAAGTTATTAGGCCTGGCACTGGGTATACAAGGTGGTCTAGATACGGGCCTCAATGGCAAGGAACTGTGATGGGGCAGCTGCCACAGAGGCCAGGAAGCGAACACTGTTCGCATCTCTCTCACAAGCTGTAGGACTGAACCCACTTCAAGTTCAGATCTTCACGGGGGCTTGCTGGGGAAAGGTTCTCCTTTTCAGAAATGCTCTTCTGTGTGTAGGATCTACTTCTTGACCCTGTCACCCACTGCCTGCCCTTGTTCCCTGTTTGTCATTACTTGCTCACCTAGGAATGTGTCCCAGGACCCGCTTTGGTCCTCCCTGCACATGTAGCTGCTCTCATAGCTCAGAAACTGAGCAGCTTGGCCCCCAGCGTGGCTTCCCTGTCTTTCTGTTTCCGGGAAGCTTATCACCTTATAGACTGAATTATAGTTTCTGCGTATCATTACCCTGCAATCTACCAAACTGGCTATGCAGTTAATCATAGTGGTAATGATGATATAATAATGGTAACAATACCTTGGTTTGGTAAAGTCCTTTTGATCTTTTAGAGAAAATTGTATTTATTCTCCCCCCCTCCAGAAAGTGCTACATATGCATAATCATCATCTCCACCACACATTTCTTCAGAACCTACCATGCTTGTTAGTCCTAGAAGTGCAAAGAAGCTTCACACAGTATAGTGTCTGTTTGGCCTCCAAGGTGAGGCAGTATGGAAGCTAAAAGTCAGATGAGCTTTGTACCCTTGGCTGCTATTTACTACTTCTGTGACCTCTAACACAGTATTTGGCCTCAGTTTTCATGTCTGTAATATATGAAGAATAGTTATTCTTTTCTATCATTTTATGTGCATAAATCCCACAAGTAATTTTCATAAATGTGAGCACTGAATTGGGCACTCAGAATTGCTAGGGACTTTGCCAGCATCATCTCTTATTTGCCACAGCTTTGCAAATTCCTGCTGCTTCCATCTTACAGGCGAGGAAACTGAGCCTGAGAGATTTTTCTGGATGTCATGAAATTATAATGCAGAAAATCTGGGACTCAAATCAAGATCTTGTCCATAAACCCTGTTCTTTGCAATGTAGCCCCATAGGAGTTACTAGACACTAAGCCCAAAGGAGTGGTACAAACAGTGAGAACCAGAGAACGCAGAGAAGTGAGTCCAAGAGAAGAGGGCATGGTTATTCTGACCATATTCTCAGTTCCACCTTATTTTTAATTTTATGCACTACTACTTTAGTAAGAATACTATTGCAACTTTTAGTAAGTGATATATAGATATATATATATATATATATATATGTATGTCTGTATGCTATTCCAGACTAATATGCCTTTTTATTCGAGATTACATGTACTCAGACACAATTAGTTTCAGTAAATGCTAGTGTGAAGTATTTGCATTTAAAGTTTTGCTCAAATAAAAGAGGGAAATTTTATTTAAGGAGGAGCATTTTGCTGATGAGAAGGTCAATACACTGTATGATCTTGTGACTCAGTTTTGCATTAGTGCCCTCTGGTGGTAGATTTTGGACTGATCATTCATTTCTTACAGAGTGTAAAGTCTAAAACGAAAAAATCCTGAATTAACCCAAAATCTTCCTAACTTTTACTAAAATATTAACTAGTTAACTCTGGCATCCTTTTCACATACCACACAAAATGTCTTTATAAAATTTTAATGTGTGACTTTTACACAAACATTGGTCATATTGCCTTTAATGGTTTGGGGTGAAAAATATTTTGAAATGAGCTATTTCACATTACGTGGTTTGTCTGGAGACATTCCCCAAAGTCTCTGGATGAAGGCTGAATGTTTCATTTACTCTTAGATGCTTAGGGACAATCTGTCCAGCCTGGCACACTTCCTTCAAACAGCAGCAGCTACCACAATAGCACAAGTTGGAATTCCCAAGGAGGGGCTGCTCTCAAGTCCCTAGACCCAGCCCAAACTTGCAACTCACCTAGTATTGCTTTTGGGCCCTGATTTTATTGTTCATTTGCTCCTAATGTGATAAGTGTTCTTGGAACTTGATGCCCTTCGGTACTTTTTTGATTAATGATGTTAGCTTCCAGTGGCAGTTCTGCCTCCTTTCTTGGAAAGAGTTCTTTATAAGAAGATTTACAAAAGGAATCCTTTCACTACATGATACACTGTTGGTAGGAGGGTAATGAGACTCTTTGGAGGGCAACAGGGCAGTGTCTATTCCACACTTTCACTTCCTGGAATTTATTCTATGCAATTACTCATACATATGTTCAAAGATACGTGTATATGAATGTTCACTCCAGCACTGTTTGTAATAGTACAAAGGGAAAAAAACCTAAAACTCATCATTGGGATATTAATTAAGCAAATTAGGGCTACTTTATCACATAATACATGTGTTTATACTATAGAATCAAGTGGCTGTTAAAAAACAATAAGACAGTGCAGTGTTCGTGACTAATTCCAGCTACTTGGGAAGCTGAAGTGGTAGGCTCACAAGTTCAAAATCAGCCCAAACAACTTAGCAAGACCCTGTTTGAAACAAAATATAAAAAGGACTGGAGATACAGCTTAGTGATACAGCACCCTAGGTTCAATTCCCAGTATCAATCACAAATACTTGTGTAGGTTTATCTATTCATAAAAATATCTGGAAAGAGGGCCGGGGATTTAGCTCAGTGGCACCGTGCCTGCCTCACAAGCGCAAGGCCCTGAGTTTGACCTTTGGTACTGAAAACAAACAAACAAAACAAAATAAAAATATCTGGAAAGATATATATAGAGAGAACTAATACCAGTGGGTAATTCCCCTGGGACTTGGCAGGAGGAAGGAGTAGGATAGGGTGGAGCGATCATCTATCTTCTCCTTATGAAATTCAGGAGTATTTGAATTTTTAACAAAGCATATATGAATTTTGGAATTGAAAAAGAAAAAATAATGCTTTACGTTAACTTCCATAAAAGTATTTAAAATAGATTCTACTGATAAAATAGATAACATAAGCATTTCAGTTCCATTCTATCACCCACTCCCAGCACGACCTATTGCAGTCATACCATATTTCTCATATCTAATTTGGTTAACACTCCTTGAGTTTACCTCAGGGGGATCTGAATGCTAACTAAAGTGTATGAAAGCAGACAGCCAGCAGTGCGGGCAAGCGAGAAGAAAGGTGATACAGCCCAGTTAAGCATGGTAGTAAATTAGGAAGTGTAGTAGAAGAAAATCCAATTCTGCCATCCAAAAATAACATCTGGAAGATTCTCTAGATTTCAGGCTGGAGCCCCATTCCCTAGAGAAAGGCGGTCCCTCTGGGTGGTCAGATCACTGTGATGTCAGAGAAGAGTGGCAAGGGGCATTAAGGACACACTGAGTGCATGCTAGGCTGGGGGCTGATGACACCAAGTGCAATCATAGTCCTAGAGACTCTGGCTCGGGATACCATACCAATAGTCACAGTCAGATCTGAGGAATGAAATCTGGGCTACAGGGGAGGGTGGGTCTCGAAAACAATGCAGAAGCTCTTCAACAGTCTGCCCACAGAAGGGCATTTGGAGAGGCTCAGGGCTGCTGCTGGTCCTAAGCAGGTAGGGAAGGCATGAGGGGCTTAAGCTCTGTAGGAAAAGGAGCCACAGAGAGGTGGCAGCTGCAGATGGTTTTTGAGAGGTGGGGATTTTTGTCTTTTCTTGTTTCCAGTCACCCTGGTTTCTTGAGAAAGTGAGTTGAGTGGGTGTTGGGTTGTGCTAGCTGGGACACGAATAGCTTAATAAGCTTCAGTATTCTACCATTGGGACCACATGTTTTTTCATTTGAAATCCTGAGAATCTGTCTACCACCCTGAATGAGCAATCTCATCTGAAATCCTGACAATGGTGGGTATGAAAGATGTTAAAGGAGTAGCACATGTTGGGAAAGCTATATCTTGATTGCTAATTGATCGGTTTGAGAGACACTTAAGAGATGAGTAAAGCATGCTTCTAGGTGTGTTTGTGTGTGTCCTGGGTGTGACCTCGGGGACTATATCTGGTTCCCGGCCCCTTCTTCTCTGGTCCCTCCTTCTGGCCGTCAACTGAACAGCTTTGCTCTAACACACCCCTCTGGCATGATATTTCTGCTTTGGAGCCAGCCAGCCGTGGACTGAAACCTGTGAAATTGTGAGCCAAAATAAAGCTTTTCTCTTTTAAATTGTGAATGTCAGGAATTTTATCTCAGGCATGGAAAGAGGATCACCATATGACTTCTGGCCTTTTTGGTTACTATTACTCTCTGTTAGCACTTTCTGTCACTCTTACTTCTAGTCATAGTAGTCCCATCACTGCTCTTGAGATATGTCTCAGTGTCTTTGCTCTGGTTGTCTCCTCTGCTAGGACCACTGTCCCTCAAGATAGTTATATTCCTTGCTCTCTCACTTCCTTCAACTCTGCTCAAAAATCTTCTTCTCAAGGAGTCTTGACCACTCTAATTTAAGTCATACTTTGATATCCTTTTCTCTACTTCTCTTTCCCATAGTGATTATCACCTCTTACATACTACATTTTCTTAATTTTTTATGTTTATTACCTACCTCTTGTTTCTCTCTCCTTCTTGCATCCCTGAACGTAGACTCTATGAGAATAGTGGTTTCCCCTGTTTTGTTCATTGACAAGCAATGCTTGGAATAGGTTCTAACACAAGGAGTGTTAGGCTCTCTGAATGCCAAATGAATAAATGAATGAATGAATGAACTGTAGTTCAAGTGGGAAAGGTCTGCAATCTTTTGGACATGGAACATTGCCCAGATATGTAGAAACTATTGTGAAGCATTTAAATAGACTGTGTCTATTTCTCTTCCCTGTACTCTCAAGACCCCATAGATTTAGGTCTTGGCTTTTAGTGAGAGGGAAACGATTGCTGGCAAAAGTTGAGTGAAGCAGTTAAGAGAATGGGTTTGGCAGGACATGGTGGCCCATGTCTGTAATCCAGCACTCACAAGGCTGAGGCAAGAGGTTTGCTGTGAGTTTGAGGCCAGCCTGAATTATATGTGAGAGCCTCTCTCAAAAAACAAAACAGACAAATGAACAAACAGAAAAGAGCATGGGTTTGGAGTGAGAAGAGCCAGGTTCAAATCTACTCAGCTATGTAACTGGGGGAAATTCAAGTCCAAGGATGAAACGCATGCGATAACACACAAAAACCCATCAGTTGCCATTAATAAGTGGTTCCTTGGATTGTCATTGGCAGAGATGGATGAAAGAAATGCAGCAATAAATTTTAGGATGACAGTTTTACCTATCTGGTGGTCATTTAAACTGTGTTAGGTAATAATATTGAGGAAATCCTCTAAAATGTCTAGGTAATCAGGAAGTTTTAGTAACTTCTAGATTTTTCCTTCAGTGATATGAGTTATTAAATAAAAAAAAACCCAAATAAACAACAAGGTTTTAGAGCTGGACAATGCCTGCAAGTCTCAGATCTCTCTCCCAGAAAGTGCACAGGTACCGACAAGGCCCTGGTGCCTGGGATGGAGCCAACCAGAGAGTTCGTATATTCTGTGCTCGGATCTCTACATTTACTGCCCTGACACATGGAGCCAGGCTACCCAGATGAGATAGAAAACAGCAAAATGCAAATTCTGTGGGGCAGCTAAGGCAGACAGTCAGAGCCAGAAACGAAATCCCAGTAGTTGGCTTGGCAACTTTTCATCTAGAACCCATGAGTTTGAGTGCAGACAAGGAGATGGGAGACAGGGCTTTAGGGTCATGCCTGCCTTCCTGTTTGGTACTAAGCCCAACTCCTCAACAGCCCAGAAGGAGGCCTGCTGGGGTCACGGGGCCTCCCATTCCTGTTTCCAGTCCCATGCCTTTCCCATTGCTTGGCTTCTTCTCTATCCTGCTTCTCTTACTGATTGTTTCTGGGAGCCTTTACTTGAAGCCCTTGCTCCTGAGTCATCAACTAAGAATCTTTGGGGCGAAAATGCAGAACAGAAGGCTTCTCACAGCTTCAGTGAGCTACAACTCTGAGAAGAATTTGGATTGGCTAACTAAGGGTCACATGCCCAACCTGGGCTTTAATTGATAGCTGTTGCTTCCTTCCTTCCTCCTCCCTGCATACACCCCAGAGATTCTGCTTAGACAGTAAAGCAGCTCCCACCTCTAATGATACAAACAGTGTACCAGGCACTAAGGATGCTATGATAGGTACAGGCCCTGCCTTCACGGGTCAAGGAAGAGAGCTGTTGGTCACATAGTTCTACACACGTGTTTACAAATTGTGGAGGGTGGTATGAAGGAAGTACACAGGGCACAATAAGTGAGAGGGGGTAAAGAAGAAGAAGGAGGAGGAAAGGAGGAGGAGGAGGAGGAGGAGGAGGAGGAGGAGGAGGAGGAGAGGTGCCATGCTTGGTTGCTGCTGTGTGGAGAGAAAGCCACAGCAGGGGAGCCAGGCTGAGATGAGCACGGCTGGACTGGAATGGTGATCCTGGAGTTGGAGAGAAGTGGGACCTGACCCATTCCCACTCTACATGGACCTTGTCCATTACAGTTCCCACACTAGGCTTAACAGACCCAAGAAAGCAACTACTTTGCAATTGCATTGCTACACTGGGGAACTGTAGGAGAAGCAATAGAGCAGTGACCTCTGGTCTAAAGAGTTGTCCTATATTCACCAACCTCTTCCATCTTCGTCCTCCCAGTTTAAATCCATGCCTATTTAAAAGCTCCAAACTTTCTCAGGTGTCTTTCTTGGCTTTTGAAAAACATTGCCTAAAATAAACATCTTTTCTGGTGTTTCCCCTATTTCCATTATTGATTCTTTGAGGGGATCTAAAGGTTAATATGGCTTGTGAACCTGATCCCTGTTCCTGGCTGGGGAAGAGGGAGAGAGGGAGAGAGGGAGAGAGAGAGAGAGAGAGAGAGAGGGAGAGAATCAGATGCAGCCAGTGTCTCCTCCATTCATGCAGGTAGAAAGCACAGGAGTTGCTGCAGGCTCCACTCATCCCTGCTAACCTTGGAGCCAACCAGTGTGAATCTGCATTTCCTTGGGTTTGTCTGGGGTGGCCAACATATTGAACCAGCCTTGTCTCCAAGAAGTAGAAGGAACTAGAGCACTGGGGATTAGTCCCAAGTGACTCTATCCCCGAGCCACCTGCTATGGTTGAGGAAGATCCCTAATGTTCAAGATTCCAACTGGCTGGTGTACATTGTCCTAGTCTGCTAGATCACTCTTCCACTTGGCTTATTAGCTAAGCTTATTAGCAAATATTAACAAATGACATTGCTTGGAATATAAAGGGATGTCCTTGTGTTATTTTTCCTTATTGTCTTGTGTATTTAAGTGTCTTGAATCCATCTGGCACTGGAGCCATTTGGCAGTTCTGGTTCTTTCTTCTAGATATACATGTCTGCGCCCCCAGGACTCAGTCCCTCTTTTCTATTATTTTACTCAGTTGTTATTTTCTTTTTTAAAAAGTAATCTTCCTTCTTCTCCTTAATTCCTATTCCCTGAACTCTATTTTTTTTTTTCTGTATTATGCTGTTCCTTTGTCCTTTCTTCTCCCCATGTCATTTCCCTTTCTGTAGTCCCTTGCTGTGGCACATGAGTCACATTTTCCCTCCAAATGCCATGTGTCTCAGTCTATTCAGTAGCAAGAGTGGCTCTTGCTCTAGCTTGGAAGATGACAGTTCCCAAAGTATTCCCTGTAGAGGCTGACCGGTCTGACACATCTAGATAATACCACCAGTTAAAATAATCCTGGCTCGGTGCTCAGGAGACTCACCAGTCATTATGCTGTATTGGGAAGTAAAACTGATTTGGCAGGCTCATTAGATTGTAATCAGCTTGAATCATCCTTTCTGGCTTCTCAGACCATAACATGTGTCCCTGAGAGCAGCGAAGGGGAGAAAACCACCTCTCCTCCCCAGCTTTCTGCATTTCTTCCAGGCTCTTGGCTCACATTAAATCTTAACTCTGTTAGAGTGGAGAATGACTCATCAGCCACCATGCCTGTCACTTTAAGTGGGTTCTAATTTGTTTCGGAAGCACTAGGGAGCCCCAGGAAGCATCATTCTTCAGTCTCATGGGTCAAGTTCCTGGATACAGAGTGAATAGGCTCAGAAGTTTGGGCCACATTCAACAATAGTCATGATAGCTAGCACTTCCTGGGTGCTTAGTAAGCACCAGACTTTTCTGTATTAACGCAGTTAATACTTAGCTCAGTCCTATGGGGGTAGATACTATGTTATCGCATTTGAGGATGAGGAGACATAGAGAGTTCTAAGGCATAGAGAGGTCCAGTAACTTGCATAAATAATAGAGTGATTAAGAAGTGGTAGAATCAGGTTGGAGCATGGGCAGATTAGCTCCAGAATCTTTTTTTGAGGTATTGGGAATTGAACCCAGGGCCTTTACACTGAGCTTCAGCCTTTAAAATTTTTTTTTTTTTAAATTGAAACAGAGCTTTGCTAAGTCCCTGCGTTGCTAAATTCCTAGGGCTGAGCTCAAATTTGCAATCCTCCTGCCTCAGCCTCCAAAAGTGCTGGGATTACAGATGTGGGTTAGCACGCCCGGCTAGAACATGTGTTCATAGTACTTCCTCTTACTGCAGGCAGCAGGCTGCGGAGCTGTGGAAGGAAAGTTGGTAAAGAAACATGACATGAAGATAATCATGCTCCAGGGAATGGTCCAGTGAAAGAGACTCTTGTCATAATCCTGATGTGTAACTATTAGAATTAGTTACTATTAGAGTAACTATTAGAATTATTAGTCATTAGAATTATTAGTTATTAGAGTAACTACTAGAATTAGAATTCTGCCCTGAATTAGGGTGGTAACAACGACATAGAAAGCTACAAATGTGAGAGATGGTGTGAAGCAGATTTTTTAATTAATTTGAGACCCTGGAGTGATCGGCTTGAGAAAATGGTGGATTGTGGTGGCAAGCAGGGGCGGCAGAGGACACCTCTGATTTGAGGGTGGCCTTGAGATATTGGGCTGATAAAGTTTCAGAGATGCAGAGTAAAGCTCCCCCCTACCAAGGGATGCTGCTATGGGCTGGGGGCTCTTGCTGGGAAAAGTGAAGAGATTCTAAGGGAAACACCCCCACCTCCCTTGTCTTTCTCAGGTGCACTTTCTCCAGTCTTCCCCCCAAGTGCTGATGATAACAATTCTGACCCAGAGCCTTTCTGGTCCCCTTGGATGTCCTTGTGGGTAGGTGGGGACAAGGAGCTTGGAGTGATAGTTTAGGGGAAAGGTATGCTCACATTTCCACACATCCATGTACTTACCCCTCTAGAGGGGAAATTATATGTGTGTGGTGGGGGCTGAGGAGAAATGAGGCGAGTTACAGGCTGTTCCACCCGACTTGAGGTCTGGTGCGAAGGGGATGAAGAGGCCTCAGAGCTCAGTTCCCAGGGCAGGGTTAGGGGTGTGGGACTTAAACTCCACCCTCTGTTCAAGACTCTGTGCATTTTCCCTTTGAGCACCCTCTTCCCTGGTACCCAGAGCAGAAATCATCAATGGGGTGGCATTTAAGGGTTCAGAACCCACCTTTATCAACCATGATTATGGAGTTTCTGTTCATCTACCCAGGCTTCCATTCCTTTCTCTCATTCATTAATGTTCTAATGTATATTTTCCCATTTCAATACGATATTCAGTGGTGTTAAATAATCTTGAAGTATTTGGTGCAAAGAGCTAATAGGAGCTATAAAAATAAAGCCATTTAAATTTCAGTGCCTGACAAAATTATTATATTTGAAGTCCTGATTATAAAAAAAGCTCTCATTGCTAATAAACAAAAACCAGTGGCCATGTGAATATTAACAGTTTGGAGATGTAGGTGGAGGTATTGATATTCTTGAATAACATATGTTCACACCTCATAATCTTAATTAACAAAGTTCTTTTTCTTGTAATTTCAGCGGGAGGTATCTCATGGTAAGAGAACAAGACCTGGGTTTATGTGAGTAGGATTTTCTATTTCATCACTGAATCCAAATAGCGTTTTCTTAGTGTGAAAACAGATGGTTGAGATTTTATTTGTGGTCAAAGGCATTATGTCTGAGAGTGAACCTTTCTTTGCCAGGCAGATTTGAATAAATTCGGGAAGTGATTTAAGACTTGCTGTCTCTTAGAATCTAATCTATGACAGGTACTTTTATTAACACAATTTATATACTCAAATGTAGTGATTCAGAGGAACTAAGTTTCATTCTAGAAAGTTGGTATTTTTTTCTTTTTCCTTTGGCCATTGACCGTGCACATGGAGATGAGGACTGTCTCGGAAAGCTCAGCCTGGGAGTCAAAGAGTTTGCATGTGCCTCACATCCTGGCCGAAGACTGTCTTCTGATCTGGTTTGTGAGACTCACTGTATTTCAGAGAAATTATTTCAGGAAGATGAACAAATCCTGGCTTTCTGTTTACCACCTTAATCTGAAAATTGTAATTTCAGTATCTGCAACAAAAATTTTAAACCAGATATTGTTCTTAAAGGATGTTTGAAACCGTAAATTACTTTGTAAATATAAGGAAGTGTTGTTGCTATTATAATATACAGCCACATTTTTCCTATATTTCCAAAGGAAATTAGGCAGTGAGGTTAACTCTCCCGTACTTCCAGAGTTAAACTGTATTAGTATGATTTTGGCATCAAATGAAGTATTTATTCCCAGTACCAGGGATTGAACTCAGGACCTTGCCCTTGCGAGGCAGGTGCAGTGCCACTGAGCTAAGTCCCCGGCTCTACAAATGAAATATTTTAAGGGAAGTTTTTTGAGGGCCACCCATGAGGGTAGGGAGCAGCTGAAAGGCATAATGTCCTTGCAGTGACTTACTACTGGGGTCTGCTTTTGGGTCAATTTTCTCCTAGAATTGTAAATTCTTGATTTTTTTTCTCAGTTTCTTTTTACCTCCACTAATACATTGTTACAAATTCATATGTCATAAAGGAGGAGGATTAGGTGATGCAGGGTTGAGACTTCTGAACTGAACATGACAGAGGTGTTGTGCAACAGTAAACTCTTTGGTCATTTACGACTGCAGGTCTCCATAGGCCTAGGGGCATCAAACTTTAGTGTAATGAAAAATCTCCTGGTTAACAATCAATGACCCTGTAACACACACACACACACACACACACACACACACACAATTCTGATCCTGTAATCTAGGATGGATCTTAGGAATCTATACCAGGAAGAGAACCCAAATGCTGGTGGTTGAAAAATTACAGTTTGAGAACCACTGCATTGAGAGTCCTAACTACAATGCAGCCTAACGCTCAACAAAATTGATTATCATTATTAGAATAAGTACTTTCTTTTATGTAGAAATAATGTAGTTCTGTCTCAATAGATAAAAATGAATGAATGAAGGCAGCGTGTCTTCTCTTTGAGGTTTTAGTGCTTCTGACTCCTTCTTTACCAAGGCTGGAGGATGTGTGTGGGAGCAGATAATCTGAGACATGACGTGACCGACACGGTCGCAGTAACCGAAAAAAGCAGCGTGAGAGTACAGATCCAAGCTTTTAAAACCTGCCACTTGAATCACTCTTTCTGCATTGTAATGAGTGAGAAACAGCTTGACTTGGCCAATTAGTAAATAACACAGAATCAGGGAAGGACGGTGACACAGGGCAGCGGGGATCTGGGAGCAAGAGAGGGAGCGACAACTCAAAGTGCTGTGAATTTCAGTGGTCCAGAAGCTATGAGCACAGATGTCTCCCCCTCTAAATGCTGTTATGTGGCTTTAACAAATGGATTTCGAGCCTTATTTATTTATTTGGCACCGGGGATTGAACTCGAGACCTTGCTTTAGAGTCTTATTACTCGGGAGTTTCACATGTAAAAGGTGCAAGTGGGTGCAATGCAGATGGGATAGGAATGTGCTGCATGACCTACAGTGGTTCACCTTTGGCAGCTGCTTAGCGGAAAATGGAGCCATGGCTCTCAGAGCTTCCAGGTAATTTGGCGACTGTTTCTTGTGTACCTACTGTGTGCTCAACATTGAACTTAGGGCTGCAATGGGCCTGACTCATGCTCTGGGTAGATGACCAGCCAGACAGCTGCCTTGCTTTCCTCAGAGCCAAGCAGACTGGCTTTAAGTTTCTGGTGGTAGCAGGGAGGTAGAAGAGGCTTTCTAGTGTTCTGGGCTTTCACTCTTTTTAATGGGTCCACCTGATAACTTGAGAGAGATTAAAATGGCAACTAATTTCTGCAGATTATAAATTTAAAACCTGAAAAAGAAAAGTAATGAAGACCATTGGCACACTTGGAAGAGAGACCTAAAGCTCCGAGTTAAATAGTGAATAGGAGAGCACATCAGGTAAATAATGGGCAAGGAGTGGGCTGTGGGGTCCCTAGATCTGATTGCAAATCTTGAAACTGTCACTTCTTGCTCTTACTGAACCAGGTTTTCTTATTTTTAAAAGTGGGATGACTCTAAATATTCCATTGGTTTAATGTAACAGGAATATAAAATACATCTAGCATGGCACTGACCTGATATAAAAACTTAGGAAGTGTAAAATGCTCTTGGTTCTGCTTCTTGTCCTCATATCCTGAGCCGTCGAGAAATGTAATCTCAATTTTGGCAAATCCCCAAATCAAGTAGATAGTATATTTTGGTTTGCACTTTCCTGAGATGACAAACAGCTTGGGGAGAAGCCTTGTGTCAGAGTTCACTGCAAATCAAGCATAACATATTTGAGCTCTAGTAGGAGTTTGTCTTAGACCTTGAGTTTCTTCCAGAAAGTAGAGCCAGAGACAAAGGTTTGTGTGCAAGTAGCTTATTTTAGGAGGTGTTGTCAGGGAACTGAAGTAGGAGATGGAGAAAAGTGGAGTAGGGGATGAAGGGATACCAATACCTATGAAGTTATGTTATCAAGTTTCCCATAGTTGTGGGAAACTGAGGCCGAGCATCCTGGGACTTTTGGAGAGCCACAAAGCATGCATCTCACAATTGTCCCCTCAGGAACAAAATGGGATCAAGCATCCTTGTGCTCCTATCTCTGAGTGGTCAGGAACCACTGTGAGGTGTCACCTCCCTCACACTGCCAGGCTGCACAGTGGCTGGGTAGTTCCCACAAGTGCCCCAGCACACGTGGCTGAGAATTCCCAGGCGACATGCAGAGGTGAGGTTCTCTTTGGTAAAAACAGAATAAAATGTTAGGTCCAGTGAATGTGAAGTGGTCACTATCCAAGTCTAATACTGGACTCAGTTGGCAAAAAATTGGGCAAGCCTGCTTCTCCCTTCAATCTTTTGGAAAAATAGCCCCTGGAATTTTCTTCAGTTTCCTCCATGTGACATTGTTCTCATGGATTTTGGAATTATAATCGCATGGGTCTCAGAAACTTAGCACTTGATGCTATACTCTCTTCCTTGTCCTTTAACGTCTTTATATGTTTAATTGTGTCCCCTTCCTCATGAGAGGCACTCATCTCCTTGATTAGCTTGGGACTGAGTTTTCCATTTCCCTTGTATCCTGTCAGCACCTAACTGTGCTCAGCAAGAACACGTTGACTTGTGCTCACTTGACGGATGAAGAATCCTTTTTTTATAAGCACAATTGTTTTCAGGGCCTGAGGAGTCTTCCTACTCCCTAACTATAGTGAGACCTTCACCAGTAGAGCTTGAAAAGCAGCATTTGAAATGAGGGTCGGGGAGCTGAGAGCACACTGCCAGTGCCTCAGGTGCTATAAGGTTTTCATCAGCAATTCATTCTGCACTGTTTGTATTTGGTTTCATTCTGATTGCTTCACTGCCAGTAGCACTCAGAAGGGACATATCTCTAGACTAAACTCTGAGCCTCTCATCAAAGTGTTCTATATATAATGAAACACAACTATTTGGTCCTTTCTCTGCCTGAACTTTTCCTTCTCCCCTACAACCCTTGGTGGGTGTAAATATTGTCAAGGTATACCTTCAGTATTTCTTAGTTATGAACATAGAGTCACTAACATGAGAATTACTCATGCCTGCCATGTTCATTTGGGCAGCTTGTGTTCTGCACAGCTGTCAGGAAACATGCACAGCATGGTCAATATGAATGTGTCTCCTGGAAGTGTATGGTGAATGATGTGTGTGGCCACGAACAGTGGCACTATCTGAGGAATCACCTTAGTTCTACTGAATCAGAATCTCTAGAGAGGGAGACTAAGAATCCACATTTTAACACATTTCACAGGTTCCTAAAAACACTGCAGTTGGAAAGTCACTTGTTAGGAGATGGGTTTAAGAGAAAGAAACAAATGAGGGAAGTGATCTCAGCATCTGTGCCATCCCTGCATCTTCTGTTTCCCAGGCTTAAGTATGCAGAGGCTTCTTGACTCAGTGAATCACTGTCATTCAGAATGTATTGGCCCCATTAATGATCTTTTCATTTCTTTCCAACAGGGCCTCTCCTGCTTTCTTTTCTGTGTGCTTTTTATTACTCAGATGTTCCAAGAGAGAAGTTCTAATCAAGCTGGGCTGTCTTCGGCCAATATGGAGCTCTGTATGGCATCTTAAGCCTCACTCCTTGGTGAGGTTCATGTTCAGCTTACTTCTACATGGCTGCCTTTATCCAGGGCACTGGTCTTTGGTTCAGTTACCATCAGCTATGGGATCTCAATAAAGAGAGATTACCTATGACCATTTCTTCTAAAAGGAGCCATGGACTTGGCCAGTACTCCACTGATGATCGTGAGTTCCTAAGATGAAAATCAGAGATGGGTTGGCTCTTGATCCTGCTGACAACCATCACCACTGTCTGTCCTCTTCTTTAGGCCCCTGTAAAAGAGAGAGTCCCCATGTGGGCTTCCAAGATGTTATCAACTGGCTGAAGGTTCTTGCTCATGAATTGGCAAAGTGTGGCTCTTTTAGTGTTAATAGCCCTAGGCTTTGGATGCCAGTGGCTGTCAATTCTCTGAGTTTTCATGGCCTTTTTTTGCTGTTGAGAGCCAGCAGTTACTTTAGACTTTGGGAACTCCCAGGTCACAGGAGTCAGCAGCTCCTGGCAATTCTCTGTACTGTTCTCTGCTACCAACCATTTTTACTGTTACCAGCTCTAGGTGCTGGCCACTTTTGGCATCAGTATTTACTGATGTTATCAGCTGTGGCTGCTGGCTGCCTTCTGACCAGTGGCCTTTGGTATTAGCAGTTCTCACCATGCCCATAGAGCAGCTCTCCACACTCTACCAGAGATAGGCAAAAATATGGCATCCAGAGGAGACTTTATTAGTGCTTTTGCTGCAGCATAAGGAGTAATAGTACATAAAAATGAACCTTCAAAGGAATGAGGAGGTTGCTTATAAAGGACAAAAGGCAGTCTCATGTATACTGTCAGACTTTCTGATTGGTCTTGGGTAGGCGAGAGGGTCCTTGAGGACCTAATTGAGGAGGGCCGCAGAGGGGTGGTGTCTTGGTTACTTTTCTTGTTGCTGAGACAAAAATACCCATCACTCAAAGTTAGAGGAGAAAAGGTTTATTGTAGCTCACAGTTTGTAGAGGTTTCGGTTCATAGTTGGCTGGCTCCAGGGCAGGGTAGCATGGCAGAGGGCATCACAGAGGAGAAACAGTTCATGGTGGGCAGAAGGCAGCAAAGTAGCAAAGCAGCAGCAAGTGATAGCAACAGCCTTCTTTCTGTCCCTTATATTCTATCTAAGCTACCACCCTAAGTGTACCCACTCACAGTGGGGCACCCTTAATCCTACCCAGAACTATGCCAAACCAATCAGTAGACTAATTTAGTAATCACACGGCCTTAATCCCAGCATCACACACTCTAGGTCCAGCCACTTTTGAAAGGCCCCATCTATGACATGAGGATTTTGGGGGATACTTAGAAACAAGCCATAATAGATGGAATCATCTGGGACAGGTCAACATCTGAAGACTGCTGCCACCAAAGCAAATGTCTGATGGAGCAGCACTGGGGCACCTGATATAGTTGGGCCAGCTGCAAGCATTTGGGGCACCCACGGAAGAAAAGTTAAGAAATGCCTCTTAGGGAGCATTGGGCCCTTCTCTCCCATCTCACTTAGAGTTTTATTACTTGTTAGGCCTGGAGAAAGATGTAATCAGTCATTATACCACCCAATGCCATGTCCCATAATAAGAGGTAATAGGCACTAGGTAATACTTTTCATCACACATTTTTTTCTAAGGACGTCATTAGCATTGATACATTTAGTCTTCAAAAGCAACTATTTGTGATAGGTGCTGTATTATCCTCATTTTACAAATTAAAAAATTGAGGGCTGGGGATTTAGCTCAGTGGTGCCGCTGCCTGCCTTGCAAGTGCAAGGTCCTGAGTTTGATCTCTGGTACAAAAAAAAAAAAAAAAAATCGAGTCATAGTACTTGTCCAGAAGTTCATAAATAGCTCCACAACTGGGAACCATATAGTTTATTTCCAAAGTTACGTTCTTTATGATCGTTGGGATCATGACCGAAAATCTGTGTGTGTGTGTGTGTGTGTGTGTGTGTGTGTGTGTGTGTGTGTGTGTGTTTTGGACAATGTTATGACAATGATAAGAGGAAGAATGGAAAACACAAATTAACTCAGAATGGCAAGAATGTATAGACGCCTCTGCTGGTTGGTGTTAGGGGAGGGGATTCGAAAACAATTAACATATCCCACAAGACAAGAAATTCTGGAGGGGTGGCCCTTTTACTTCTTCTGACTTCTTATAAAGCAGTAGAAATGGCATGCAATTGTCCATGGTTCCTTTTAAACAGTAACGCTATATTAAATGCCTTTTGGAGCTGTAAACCTCCATCCCAGCCAATTCCCCCTGGGGCATGGCTCTAATTGACAGACAAGGCTTAAGAATTTAGAATTAGACTGGAAAGCTGGGATTTGAGTGTGTTTAAGAAAGGATGAAGAGAGAGGTTATGCATATATTGTCAAGGAGCATGAAGTTTGCAGTAGGACTGTAGGAATAAAAGACCACTGTACCTTAAAGTTTACGTTTAGAGTCCAAGTCCAGAGCAGCTACTAAGCCTATAATCCAGTCTTCACTATAGACTGAAGCAATTATTCTAGTAATTCAAGAGGAGAGGGAGCTATTGAATTACTGGAATAATTATCTCTATTTCCTTTAGTTTCTTTTTTAGAGAGAAAGAGAGAGAGAGAGAGGAGAGAGAGATCCAAGTAGACTACATTGCTGAGCTGATACTGCTTCCTAAATCCTAAACTTTTTAAGAAAATGTCATTTTCTTGACCCCTTATGGACCTTGGCAAGATCTCCTTCAGCTCCTGAAACTGAACCTTGTCACACTTACTGGCTACTTTTCTCTTTCAATCAATGTGTTAGGAAATAAGAAGGGAGTTTTGATTTAAAAAGAAGATAGTTATTTAGTATTTCACTTCATTGTTAAGTCACAGTTTCTTATAGATTGGGATTGATTTTTTGCAGTCCTGGCTGAAAACAGGAGGATGAATATGATTATCTCTGATGTCCCAAATTTTGTGCTATGGGCTGTGCAAGGGGTGGTTCTGCCCAATATTTGGCAAGCTGTGTGAATTGGATATTTATACACCCCAAAATAAGTGGTGGTGCTGAGAATAGGCTCTATGGAGGGGCTGTAGTTTTCTCTGCACTGATTGTTTCTCTGAGAAACACAAAGATGTTCTTTGATTCAGGCAGGACAGTTACTCCAGAGACCCTAGGAGTTTCAAGACAACAAAATATAGAATAAGAAAGGGGATATCTTGGAGAAGATAGGGTGGTCATCCCCAGTGGGACTCTTCTGTATGGCACATAATTATCTTCAAGGCCAGAGGCCGTGAAAGTACTTTTCCTTAAGACAGTAACCTCTCTGTTTCAGGAGTGAATGGAAAAAATGGGTGTTTTAGTTCCCTATATCAGTTTCCAGAAATGAGTGTATTGTACAATGTGCTTCAAACTACAATGTTACCAAATATCATTTGCTGTTACTTGGATGATTTAGAAACCCCTCTGGAATCTCATCAAGACAAATAGCAAATATTTTGTACAGCATCTGGGTAGAGGAGCCCCTTCTCAGTGATGTCTAGCAAAGAGTCAGAAAACAAAGCAAACAAAAATACCTTTCTCTGTTATAATGCATTCTAAACCAATTACTCAATCCATGAGAGCCTACGGTTTATGTATAATTGTCAAGATATTATACCAGATATTGCAAGGTGTACACAGAAGTGTAAGCTGTGGACTTGTTGGTTGCAAACAGGGTTGCATCTTTATAGATCCCTGGTCAGAGCTGAGACTAGACCTCAGTGTTCAGGATTTGTGATGGGTTTAGAGTTCTACCCCAGTGACCAAATTCCATCTGCCTTCTAATGTGTCTTTCTGCACTGGGGAGGGTGTAAAGCTAAACACCACATTTCTCAGAGCCTCTGCCCTCAAAGATTTGGATATGTTTTGAATCCAGCCATTATGTTGCACTGGTGCAAAGTTGGAAAGCAGACACAAGGTAAAGCCACACTTTCCCTGTGTGTGTATGTATATGTTCTTTTCGAATCAGTTGTGGAGGTGTTTGCATTTCTGCTGCAGTGTTAGAAGTCTGTGGGTGTCAAGAGCCAGGTCATAGGAATCTCATTCTTGAGGTGACAGTTAAACCCTATTTGGTCTGGTGTGGAGCCAGCTTCCTGTCCATGCAAACTTCCGCACTGTGGTGGGTTCCTGACTTTGGTAGTCCTACTATGTTTTAGAAAGTGGAAGTTTCCTAATTTTGGGTGACCCAGGAGCTCCCTTGATGACCTAGTTCTACCATGTGGCCTTGGGAACCATTTCTGAAATCTCAATTTTAGTCTTTTTTTTTTGGCTTTTCCTATCATCCAATGAGTGTTTCAATGTTCTGTAATAAACCTCTTTATGCTCAAACTTGCTAGAATGGTTTATGTTCTCTTTAACTAATTTCTGCTTATGACTACTACTAGTATAGGAGAATCATGAGCAACAGGCCTTCTAAAGAAATTGGAAACATGGATTTGTTTTTTCTGACTTGATTGGGTTCAAAGGGAGCATTGATTAAGTTAACATTCCAGTATGGAATACTGGCAATGCAGGATATGCAGTGGCAAAACAGTGACCTAGGGTATCACCATTGGACATTCAGAGTGAAGTGCTCAATGTAGGCAAATCTTTGGTGGACTGAGTACTCACTGACCATTATTGTGAGAATGAGGAATACAAAGACTGTGGAGTTAGAGAGTTGAGTCTACCTACATTGGTGAAATTAAGAAAAAAAATTAAGAAAAAATTGTACTAAGGATTGTAAATTTATTGTTATAATCAAAGGGCCAAGGAGCCCCTGTGACTTCCTAGAAAGATCATTTCATGTAGTGACAGGGATGATGGATTCTAATATCAAATGCAGTTAGATTCTATGAGTTGATGATTAAGAATGGTGTGAACTCAGTATCACTAGGCCTTATGCAAAAGTTCGGCTATTGGTTGGGAAAGAGAGGAACCTTAAGAACTGAAATGGAACCATGTGGATAGGTTCAATTTTATTTGAGTAAACAAATGCCCAAACTCCACTGAACCTCCCTTGACAATAGCAGTATCTTCCCTTCCCCTATCTTATGAGGCTGGTCCATCAGTTTCTTAGTGATTCTGTAAAGAGCTTGCTGAGGCAGTTTCCCTGCAAGGAGATGGGGTTTTCCGGCCCCTATCTCCATCACTTATGGTTCTAGACCTATAACAGTGAAACTTCATCACATGCCAGAAAGATAAATGCAAGGAGTTTAAGGGAAAAGTTTATACAGCCAAAGTACTGTAAGCTTTTGCTCATTTATATAATACCAAACCTAGAGGGTAGGTATGGGAATGGATTACAGAACCTAGACCATAGAAGAAAAAGCAAAAATGTAAATTTTTGATTTATTAGTATGGTGCATTTTCTAAAGACTCTTGATTCATTTTTCTAGTTGGGATACCTGAGAATGACTGTAACTCAGCATGTCTAACTGACTAGCAACAGGGCTAAATAGCAGCATACTTGGAAGGAAATTGAGGTGTCAGAAATCAGAAACTGAAGTGTAGGGAGAGAAATTCAAGCACTTAGGAAAAATAACTATTTGAATAGATACGTATTTCATGTATACCTGACTCACCCACCAAAGTCACTCTTTTTCACCAAGGCATTAAGAACACAATTGTGAGAAACTAATTCTTAAACTGCACCTCAGTCGAGCCCTCTGCAGTCCAGTGATGAAGGTAGGTGATGTTGCTATTGAAATGGGCATTTTGCCCTCAATGGGTCTGTCGAGATGTTGGAGTGGTAGAGGACAAACAACAATATTTAAATGTCAAAAACAAGGTGGAAACAGCATCTGGCAGCAGGACAATGGTAAAAATCTGACCTTTATTGGTTGTTAGTTGGTGGTTGAGTTTCTAGATGGCCATTCTACCAGGGTAACAACTTGATCTGTAATCTTGACTGTAAATCTTTCTCCAAGAAACTTGTAGCTATTTAATAACTAAACTCTCAGTTGGGTGTGGTGGTGTATGCCTGTGATCTCAGCGCTTGGATGCTGAGGCAGGAGGATTGCTGCTAGTTCAAAGTCAGCTTGAACTTCACAGTGAGACTCTGTCTCAAAACAAACAAAACAAAAATCTTGAACTCCATACTGGTAAAAGGAAAAAATAAGACTTTTGAGAGATTATTGAATTCATTATTAATTTCCTAAAACTGAAAATACTACTGTGCTTCTTCCTCTAGAGGTAATGAATGAGATTTGGGTTTGAGTTTATCTCTTGGTGATCTCACTGGGTTTGAGAAGTCATCTCAAATCCAATGATTATTTTCTCAGTTGCTGAATGCATATTTAGAGTAGACATTTTAACGAGAGGAGAATTACCATATTGGCTTTGTAGATAGAGTAAATACTATTAACTATGCAGGATCAAGTAGAGCTAAAACTACTATTATCTATCAAAGTAGTAAAACAAACAAAAATGCTACAATATCAAGGAATTATAGAGATTATTACCCCCAAGTAGAAGGTTTTTTAAGATGTACAGGGTAGTGATTCCTCTCTTATCT
Organism: Heterocephalus glaber; assembly: GCF_000247695.1. The sequence goes on from NW_004624759.1 coordinate 18,300,769, forward strand.
TTGTTTAACTCATGTATTTGGCCTTTAAAGAAAAACTATGGGATTGACAATGGATTACTGTATACTTAAGCAGATGGTGACCCCAATTGTGTTTGCTGTACCATGTGTCAAATCAACAGTCTAGAGCATTTTGAGATACCCCATCAAAAGTGAAAGATTAGATATTGTACCTTCTGCTAAGAAGGAGGCACAAGTTTGACAGATGTACTTTGGCTATTGGAAACAGAATATATCACATTTGAGTATGTTGGTCAAACTCATTCATTGAGTGACCTTTAAAGCTGCCAGCTTTGTGTATGGTCCAGAGTACTTAAAGGCTTTTCAGATTGTCCAGGCTGGAGAGCAAGCAACATACCACTTGACCCTAATTACCCATCTGTCTTGGTTACTTTTTGTGTTGCTGAGGCAAAATACCCAACACCTAAAGTTAAAAAAGGAAAGGTTTATTGTAGCTCACAGTTTGCAGAGGTTTCAGTTCATAGTTGGCTGGCTCCAAGGCAGGGTGCCATGACAGAGGGAATCACAGAGGAGAGAGCATTCATGGTGGGCAGAAGGCAGCAAAGCAGCAAAGTAGTGAAGCAGAAAGCAACAGGCAGTGACCACAGCAGGCCTCTTTCTATTCGTTATATTCTATCCAGCCTATCCACCCTTAGGGTGGGTAGGACTCACACCAAGGGTGGGGCAGCCTTAATCCTAGCATTGCATCATGAATCAGTCCTAGCATCACTTCCTTAATCCCAGCATCACATACTGTAGATCCAGCCACCTTAGAAAAGCTCCACCCATCTGCATGAGGCTCTGGGGGGACATCTAGAATATAAGCCATAACACCATCTGATTTTGTAGTGGCTGAAAGTCTGCATCAGATGAGAATGGTGCACAAAGCCTGTAGCAGGCTTCTCTAGGAGAATTACAGTGCAGGTCCCTGCAACTGTGCAGTGATGTCATATGCTATTTGCCGGTTTATTATTCTCCCTTTGAGAAACAGGACTGGCTTGCTTCTCATGAGCTATTCATATGAAGTGGTAATTATCTCCTGAAACATGCTATAAGAATGGGACTTCTCATTCTTCATTTTTCAAAACTTTGTTGTTAAGTGGTCTGGAAGGCATATACATTGCCTGTGCAGGGGGCTTACATTCCCAGGGTGTAGCCTCTAGGTTCTTGGGGAAAGCAGTGAACAAGTTATCTGAGAACTTTCCTCCCCCTCTGCCCCTCCATCAAGTCTGGTGCATAGAATCAGCCACGTGATGTGCTTGAATCAGTTGGAAGTCAACTGACATAGCATTATAGCCTGACTCAGTAGGGACCTTGAAGTACAGGGGGAAAAACCTCAGTGGTGACCCTGAAGTACAATAGAGAAAGAAAACTTAATGGGCAGAATTTGTCAATGTTGTCTGAAAATGAGAATGTTCAGAGATTCAGGTTAACACAGATTCATTGGTAAGAGCTGGTGGGCACAGATTAGCTGACTGGTCAGAGATTTGGAAGGAAAACAATTAGAGGATTGGTGTTAAGAATGACTAGGGAAAAGGTATGTGAATAGAACTTGTAGGATGGGCACAGAGTACGAGGCTAGGTGTGACCCACATTTATTCACAATAGGGCATGTATTGAGGAGAAGTTGCCAAAAGGTAAATTGGACACTATACTTCTTTTATAGATGTCTGTAAGCCTCTCTCCCTAGTCTGACATGTTGTTTCCTTACAATTAGTTCCAGGGCATGCATTTTTATCAGGAATGGCACCTAACCAGTGTTGTATCTTTCTCAATGCAAAACATCAGGAGTCATATCTGTCCTATTGAGTTGGAATTTGAGATGGCCGCTGACAATTATGGGCAAAAGAGACGTCACTACTTTGTCAGCTAGGCAATTAATCCTCATTATCAAGGGGAAATAGGACTGCTGTTATATGATAGGAATTGAGAGGAGTATTTTTGGAATCCAAGGAATCCTCTGAGCCAACTCAAAGTAGTGCTATATCCAGTTGTGAAATTTACCTTATATTAGAATTACTTACTTAGCATGTATATGTAGTTAATTTATGTATTTAACATTAACTTTCAGTGGAAGGCTACAGAAATCTACTATAATCAGAATTACCAAGGGCTCAGATCCATTAAGAATAAAGGTTTGGATAACTGCACTAGCTAAATAAACTGGTCCAACTGTGAGGTTGACAGAGGGCGAAAGTAACATAATGGGTTGTGGAGGAAAAAATTTACAAATGCCAGCTCTTGTGATTGAAAGGAGAACTATCATAACTATAAATAACTTCTTCCTTGATCTGTTATGAACATTTTATAGGTATTAACAATTTTCCTCTTTTCTGGACAATTTTATAAATGATCTACCAATGGTGGTAAACTTTATAAGGTAGCTTTTATGTTATAGGATATCATGATGATATTATGACTAAACTAGGGGAAGAATGAGTATCACCCAGAGATACACGCACAGCTTTAGGGTCTCTCCTTTTGAGGGAAAGTGAGTGCATTTTTTTTGCCTTGGGCACAGTTTTATTAATATTCTTGGGTGTTAAAATATGGAGTGAAGGTAAGTATAGATGTTAAATAGCCAGAGGAACAGTCTATGAAATATGTCTTGGATTAATGCTCAATAACCATTCAATTTTTTTTCTGGAGACATTTCCTTAAGTGAAGAAATTAGAAAGTAAAGGAGTATCTTTCATGGACTCTCTGGCAGCTGAGGTGTTATATCCCATGTAAACTGAGCCAATTAAATGTACTTGTACAGGACCTAAAAAGCAGAAATGAGATGAAAGCTGTACTTTTGATTTTTTCTTGAAAGCATAGTCGTGACAGAATTTTCTTCTGTGGTGGCACTAACATGTATACTAGTGCCTGGTAGGTAAGTGGGTGAATAGTAAGAGACTCACAGCAGGCATCCCTTTAAGCTGGGGTGTATCAAGGAAGGCATGGTGCAACTTTCTAATTTGGCAGCTTCCTCACTGGGGCAGCTTCCTGAAAATAGCAGTGTGGTATCGTTCTGGAGCCAGCTGTTTTCTGATCACACAGAGGCAGACATGCCTTTGGTAACCATTTTTACACTGTGGCTTTTTGTTCCTAAAATCTTGACTTGGAGGTTATTTCTTTAGTTCTCATTGCTTTCTTCAATAAGCCACTTATCATACTGTACTAAACATTTTCCTGCTTAAACTAGGAACACTGGATTCATTTCTTTGCAAGTAAACCCTGATTGGCATAGGACTTTAGGAACTCACTGTCCTGTGCTGCTATTTTATATGAGAAGCAAGAAGGTTCTGGTGTGATGTCTCCACTATTGATCATAGTTATAGCCTCTATTATTTTGGAGAGAAATTTGTCAAATGTATATGTCTTTTGTTGTTTTTTCATCAGGCTTTGAATCGGATAGGCTTTCAATCTGATGGTCTGGTCATGGTAAGACTGAAAACTATTGAGACACTGATGGGTTAATGACAGTGGTCTCCAAACTCACCTGCACATTAGAATTGTCTCAGAGAACTTGTCAAATTCCTCACTCTTGGGATGTCTCCAGGGCTAATTAAATCAGACACCCTGAGTGCAAAGCCCAGAATTCAGTATTTTGAAAACTTCCCATAAGATTCCAATATGTAGCCAAGGTTGGAGAACCACAGCCATCAGGAAGACAGAGTGAGTTGAATTCTTGGGCTATGCATGAGTTACAATTGGAGAGAAATAATGTATTAGTAAAATAGTAATTTATTATCTTATAGTCAGAAAGTCAAAATAAAGTCTCAGTGAGCTAAAATCAGCAGGGCCAAGTTCCCTTGTGAAAACTCTGGGTGTGTGTGTGTGTGTTGGGGGAGTCTGTATTCTGTATTCTTGCCATTTCCAATTTCTAGAGGTTGTTTACCTGGCTTGGGTCTTGGCCCCCTATTATATTCAAAGCCAGCAAATGACTGGTTGAATCTTTCTCACAGTTCTCATTCATTCTCTCTCTCTCTCTCTCTCTCTCTCTCTCTCTCTCTCTCTCTCTCTCTCCTCTGCTTCTCTCTTCCATGTTTAAGGACCCTCTGATTAATTGGGCCCACTGGGATAATCCCAGATAATCTCCCCATTTCAGGGTCAGTTGATTAACAATTTAATTCCATCTTCAGCCTTAATTCCCTTTTGCTGTGTAACCTAACAAACATGTTCATAGATTCAAAGGATTAGAGTGAGTATCTCAGTGGGGGTGTATTATTTTGCTTACCATGAGAATATAAGGGATAAAGGCATAGGGAAGAGGTTCCCTAGGAATTCCTTCTCCACACTTTTTTTCCCACACTTTTTTAATGAGAAGAGACAATTGGAGGGACCACAGCTCTCAAAAACTACCATGCTATTAATTCAGATGTGATCGGAAGTTGGTACACTACACTGTATTTTCATATTTCTGTAAGAAGCAGGGCTAGCCATAATGGATTGCTATGAAATTTGATAATTTGAGATTGTTTTTCCTCACCGCTTTCATTGTTTGCAAAGTTATATTTCAGTGCATTCATCTGGATGCTTGGCTGTAGATGATAGGAGGATGGGAACACATAAGCCTTGTGGTTTGCTGATGTCTCGCTAGGGATCAGGAGGGTCCTACCACAAACAGGTAATCCTTCCTATAAGCTACTTTTTAAAGAAGTCATTCTATAGTAATCATTCTAAAGTGAAAATTATTCCTTTGGCAGATGTCCTCCAAATTGTACTGCTTCATATTTAGTAACTGCCTGTTTAGTAACTTCTGGGGCATATTGTACAGCTAATTCATCCAGACAGGTTCACTGAGAAGTTATTGCTCATGAGGATATTTCTGAGATTTTTTTTTTTTAATTTTGCTGAATGACTGGTAAAACCTGCTCCAAGCATTTTTTGTACCGAGAGGAGCAGAGTCATAATCCATGGTATAGAATGCCACAAACTTAGCACTTCATTGTTGGCATGCTTGAGAGGACTATTCCTTCAGGAAATCCCCAGCCATGTCCACCGGTATCCTGCAGGTGTTCAAATTTTGCTACTTTCTCACTTGATCTCAAAAGCATCTGGATCCATCCTTGAAGATCATCTCTCATGGAGTCCTGGCCTGCCAAGTCCTCTGTGTTACCCTGAGGCCACACTAAAGGAGGATGAGGGGTGGAGTTAGACTGCAAAGACAGGAATAAAATTGGTATCTCTGGCTCACTGGTTGTCATGTGCAGACTCTCAGGCCTTTCAGCATCATCTGTCCTCTTGTGGGCCTGTCCCTGTAGGCTTCCTGGTTGTGCCAGTGGCTCTTGCCCTTCTTTTCTTCTAGTCTGAAGTTGGCCTCCTGGGCCCAGCTCCTAGGTTGCTGCTCTAGCTGCCTGGAAACTTTTCTCTCTAGCTAAATTTGAGACACAATTATAGCCCCTATAGCTGTCATGGGCTTTCCCAGTCTCGACTTTCTATTTTAATTTATACTGTCTCTGTTGCTGTTTTTTCTTTATTCTAACTTATGTCATAATATTGTACATGTTGTTGAAAAGCTCTTCTAATCCTCCATGGACCAGTATGGGACACAAATAAGTAATATTAGTAGGAATGGTTGATATCGTGCTCCCCAGGAAAGTTTGGCAATAAATTCCAGCTATTTATTTCACTCCAATACATTGAAAGGCAGAAGGGTGGCACAAATGTCACCCATTTCACTCCATTTCACAAGGGAGAAGGAAGTTTTCACCAGTCAGGTACATTTTCCAGATATTCCAGATAGGTAAATGGCCCATGAAACATAATACCAGGATTGAATCTCCAGGGTAAGCAGTGGTGAAAAAACAACAACAACAAACCCTCCAGTATCTAGGTCTTTCATTTTTGTTAAGAAAAGAAAATAAATAGAGCCAACTGCATTTCCAACCTTGGAAGATGTTTTCTGATGTAAATGAGAAGTATAATGATCTTAGCTTAACTGGTGGTATCTAACAATCAGGTAAAAATGGTTTTAGTGGACTGTCCATCTAGGGTATAAGTTTATCCCAAGAGAAACTTGTAAGACTTGCCTGATTATTGGTCTCTTCCCTCTCCTCTTTTTCTCCTTCCCTACCTTTAGCCATGCATTCTTCTTCATTTTGTCTCTTCCTTTCCTTAATACTGGGTGGCGTTGCCACGTGCGTCCCACTGTTGTACTAATAATAGCTGTCCCTGCTATTTATGAAGCCTTTACCACTTGCCAGGCATTGCGCAGAGTACCCTGGATACATTACCTCGCTCATTCCTCCCAACAGCCCTCCAGAAGGATGGGCATATTTGTGTAATGAGCTCATTTTGACCTGGTGTTTAATTACTCCATTACGTCCTTTGTCAGCACTCCAGATAATAAAGTTACTGGTTTTCTCAACCTTTTCATGCTTGACCTAAAATATATTGGTAAATATGATGCTGGCTACTGGGAAAAAAACTAGCAGGGAGACTGTGGGGAATTGGAGTTGTGTTTTATTATTATAATTTTTAAATTCTTTCTCTGAGTAGCAATTACTGGTGGTAAATTAAAGTTCTGGAAGCTGTTGTTTTACATTGAATTTTCACTGCTTCCTTCTTCAAAGTAAAACGGATGTTGGTGAGATGGAGTGAGGATGAGTAGGAGTGTAAGTAGGTGGGTGTTAAGTTTTGAACTCAACTTCTCGCGATAGGTGCTATGTTAATCATCACGTTCAATGTTTAGTCACACGAGAAAATGTGCCAAGGATCTAATCATTTGAGTTGGAACAAATGAACCAGGAAAGGCTGGCAAGTTAGTGGAGGCTGGGGGTTTTGTTGAGTTTTTTTCTTCTTCCTGCACTGTAAATGCACCTCTGCCTTGCTCCTTGTGAACCAACCTGTGTAGTGAGTTCTCCAAAGTTCTTTTCCTATACAAGTAAAGCCCCAAAGGTTGCTTTCAAAGTCAGAATGTTGGGGCTCCAGGGACTGGTGAATATTCCACAGTAAGGCAGCCTGGTTGTCACAGGAGGGCACAGAGCCAACTTGCTCAGGCATGAGGGCCCCAAGGGAGCACAGTCTTGCATCAGATGCTGCAGATCTTTCATCACGGTGCTCTGACAATGAGCTTGAACCACCACAGTGGTGAACTGATGCAACAGGCCGGAAAAGGCTGGTAGCACTGGGAGTTAACTTACCTTTGCTGAAGGGAGGACAAAGGGAAGATTAAAAACAGTTATCCTGAGGCACTGAATTTAAGTTACCAGCTGCGTATTACCTGAGAACATCCCACTTCTTTCAAGATGACCTTAGAGGGAATATAATTAAGTCAGTTAGAGGAAAAGTAATAAGGAATGTTAAGAGAATAGAGATTCATCAGAATATCTTTCTTAGTTTTATTAGCATGAGCAAAATCTGGATAGAAGTTTATTGTAACTATTGTCATTAATTTTAAGTGAAAGATTCACTGTTTAAAAAATATCAACTTACTACAGTGGGCTGAATAATAGCCCCTCAAGATACTGTACCAGGTGGGAATCCCTGGAAACTGTAAATTTTACTATATATTGAAAAGTATCTTTGCAGATGCTGTTAAATTAAGGATCTTGAGATGGTGAGATTATCCTGCATTATTCAACATGCCCTAACTGTGATCACCATGCAATTTTTGTAAGTGGGAAACAGAGGGAGAGCGGACACTCACAGAAGAAGAGGAAAAAGTCATGAGGCCATGGAGGCAGAGACTGGAATGATGTGACCACAAGTTAGGAGTTGCCAGCCAGAAGCCACCAGAAGCCAACTGTGGCAAGAGACAGATTCTCCCCTGGAGCCTTTGGAGGGAGCATGGCCCTGCTGGCACTGTGGTTTTCACTCAGTGATATTAATTTTGGACTTTGGGTTTCCAGAACAGTAAGAGAATAAATTTTTGCTGTTTTAAGCCACTAAGTTGGTGGTAACCTCTTACAGTAGCCACAGGAAACTTATACACATGCCTAACCTGAACCTAATGAGTTAGATCGCTTCAAGGAAACAAACACAAGAAACAGGCTTTGTCAGAGGGAAATTGGAAAGGCAGATGAGAAGATGAAGACAATTTCCATGGTTTACTCTGTGTATTTCCTATCATTCAAAGGTTTTACAAGAGAATCAATTCATGTACTATTTTTTAAATGAGAAAAATAATTTAATATGTCTCTTCAATTTAGTAATGACTTCAGAACCTCGAAGGATTTTCCTAGCATATTTCCAAGATTCAGTCTTGATTATTTGAGATTGACATGAAGAAGGACTGGACTCTTCCACAACATAGCATTAGATAACATGATATCATAATCAGACAACAATGTTAGACTGTGATGGACCAGGTGAATCTTGCCCAACGTGGCAATTTTATTGTCAAATATTTATTTCAGGTTTCTAACACTCGCGCAAATTCCTCCCTTCTTTGATTCCCTCCTCCTGCAACTATCAAAGAACTGTGCTACAGACCACGTGGGATATAAAGAACATTTACTCAGCTCTTGCTTTCAAGAAAATTACATATTGGCTCAGGAGATGAGATAAATGAAAAGGAAGCAGATGATCTGTTACAGAAGAGATAACACCATAAGCCCAACATGTATGTGATTAAGTTCTAAAAGTGTCAACCATAGGAAGTGTTGTGAGGTGTCATTACTGATGCAGATTACAACAGAGCTGACCTTGCAAGTGTAAACAAAACAGAATTCTGCTGAACTCTTCTTGGACCAGTTGTTCTGAATGCTTGCTGCAGTTTTGGTTCCCACCATTCTCAAATTCCAACTGTGAGATGAACTGGCAAATGTTTATCCTTGACATAAGTAGTGTGAAAGGAGTCCTACCAAGTGATTTTGCCAATGGCTGCCATTCCTGCCACAAACACTGGTGTGTTCAGCAGGAGCTGTGACATGTCCACACTCACCTGTCTCTCAGGAATGCTCTTTTGAAATGCAGTGTGCTCAGGATCACATAGCTAGTGAGAGGCAGTCAGAAGGTGAACCTAGCCTTCTTTTCCCAATCCCCACAGGCTTAGCCATTACCTTTGGACCTACTATATACGCCTGTTAAGTACCACTCTCTACCAGGCATTCTGTGAAGCACCTTCACATGCATTATTTCATTTAATTCTCATGACAATACTAAGAAACAACTGTTACAATATCCAGTTGTGTAAATGAGGAAGAGAATGGAGGCTGAAAGAAGTTAGGTACATTGCCTAAAGTCATGTCGCTATACAGCAGTAGAGGCAGGACTCAAACCCAAGCTTCTCTGGCTTCAGAATTTATACTTGTTCCATAATTTCATGTAACAAGGATGAAGATCTTTCAAAACATAGTGGTTGGAGCCTAATAAAAAATGGTCATTGATGATCTTGGGAATCTTCACCCTTTACTTTTTTGGCTCCATGGTGGGCTTGTGTTTGTCAGCATTTCCACTCTCACATTTCTCTCCAGTTCCTGCCATTTCTCCTCGGGTGTCCTCTCCTACTTCTTGATCTCCTTTATCTTCTATCCCCCTATCATTTAGTAATCTCATCTTTAATTTCCACTAAAAACTCCAAGAGCTCCTCCCTGACTCTCTCCTGACATGAGAGAGAGGCACCGTAGCCTGTATTAAAGTGATTTTGTAATAGATGTTTCTTCTGTTTCATTCTATTCTGAATTTCCTGAGCAGGAACCACATCTTATTTACCCATCTTTGTTTCTCTCAGGCTCAGTTCAGGGCACATGGAGTAGGTGATCAGCAATTATTTCACCACTCAAATTGTCCTGTGGTTGCTCATAGATGTCCGCTGTAGCCTCTCCTCCCCAGCTGTTTTCCTTTTGTGCCACATCATCCCCAGTTCCAACACTTTTATACCTGCATATCAGCTCAGAGATAACTAGAGGGTGAGATTTTCCATTTTGTTGGCAGTGTTCTACACAGTATCTATGTGGTCCACTAGCCCACTAGCCACTAGCCACATCTGGCTACTGACCATTTGAAACATGACTAAAGAATCAACTTCTAATTTCATTTTATTTAAAAAAATAACCAATTATTTTAAATAATTGCTTCAAATAACTTATTTAGTTTAAGTTCAAATAGCTACTGCCACCCAGGATTGTACAGCTATCCAAACATGGAACAAACAAGCTCCTTAGTCTGAGGCCCAAACTAGAGAAAAGATTTTTGTAAGAATTCCACAAAAGTGAATTGTTGAATTTACAGAAATGAAGTCTGATGGAAAGCTGTACAATTCATTTCCAGGCAGGTTGTGATGCATGTTTGTTCTCAAGTTGTCTTGAGCAAGTCATCACGCAATCAATCCATGGACTAACACGTGGGCACCACCTCTTGTCTATAGGGTGACAGCTCCATTAAAATAACATTCACATCTGTAAGGAAATGTGGGGGAGATGCCTAAGTGGTCTGTTATCAGATTTTCCTAAAATCCCTTCCAAGACATTGAGATTCTAACTGCAAAAAAATTCCCTCTTTTTTTTCTTCCCCTTCATTTCTGTCAAATTTAATTTCCTTATTTTCTTTTTCTGAAACTCGAGTAGCTGTCAAGAACATATTGCTGGAAGCCAAATTTGTCATTTTATCTTTGGTCAGTCGAAGAGCCTTGGTTTTTCTTTCTGAGAGAAATGCGTCTCCCATTTAGAGGGCAACTAAGTGAAAATGCACTCCTGAAACAAGGTTTGTTCTGCTGGCTTCCTTCAATTTGTCAGAAAGACAAAAATCTCACCAGCCTCACTTTGTAATAATGCCCTGAAATCACTTGAAGTCATCTTCCACCTACTTTTCTTGTCTCTATTATCTCATATGTGTAGTCAGAAAGAAGAAAATGAACACACTTACAGCTTAATATTCTGGTTACCCATACCTTGTCAAAACTAATTGTTTAAGGAAGGTTTTTTAAAAAAAGAATTAAAGTGATCAGTGCCTATGAGTATAAAAGAAATGATGGTACAGTTCTACAAGTCTTTTTCATAAGAGAGTCCCATACTCAACCCTTTTATGTGCTGACATGTATAAAGATACAAGGCCTGACAGCAGCAATGATTGCCCTTCAAGATAGAAAAATGAGTGGCAAAGAAAAAAAAAAAGAAAAAGAAAAATGAATGGCATGTTCATAAAAGAAATCCCTAACAGGTTCCTCCTTGCTCTACCCAGTGAGAAAAACAAGCATTACCAAAAAACTCCACTCCATTTGCAGAGAATTGATAACAACAATCATTTAAGAATTATTTCTTTCTCACCACAACTATGTATCAGCAATGTTGAACACTCAACATAACTTGTAAGATTTCTAAATCCCAGCACCATTCTGAAACACATAAGGCAAGTCTTCAGGCTGGCCATTTACTCCCAACCCTGACCCAGTGTCTATGACTTGTATATTTTGTGTTAATAATGGATAATAAGAAACCAGAAAAAAAATATCATTTTCACAAAGTTGGTCAAGAAGAAAATGGCAACTATTACATCATTCTTGCTCTGGCAAAGTGACCAACATTTTTGTCTCTCTGGATTCCTCCTTCACTCCTACACTTTCATCCCTCTCATGGGCAGACTCATCATGACATTGCTGGGTAGCTCAAGCTCACTGACACGCAACAGGGTCAGGAGCCTACATATGAGAGGTAACCAAGAAGCAACAGTGTAAGAGGTACAATATAAAAATTCAATAAACATTGTGAATGCCTAATTCAAGAGAAGTATATTCCCTCTGAATCAGAACCACCTTTTAGTAAGTGATTTTTAAAAATTCATTAAGTTTATTCATACATTTTAGGTATACAATATGATGACATTCATCATTGGGAATTTGTACCTTTACATGATATATCTTGGTTCTTATTATAAAATAGAGTACTACTCAGCCATAAAGAACGAGAAACTAGAGACATTTATAGCTAAATGATGCACATTGAGGGCATACCCTTAAGTGAAATAAATAGGACACACATGTGTAAATACCAAATAGTTTCTCTGATGTGAGCAACTGAAAGTGTAAATGAGGATCAAAATGTATAATAGATAATATGAAATAGTACAGTGATTTTTGACCTGGGAAAGTTTATTCAAAATCATATGACTTCCCAGCAGACATTTTAAAAAAATGTAAGGGCGTTTTTGGTGTCACAGCAATAGGGATGCGAAGGTGGGAGATGAGGAGGAGTAGTAGGAAAGACAGAGGGGTAGGGGCTTACCAGCATTTGCCATCCATGAGTCAGATATCCCAGATGCCTGTAGCTCTCAAGGAAATCCAACTTGATGAATGGTCTTATCCAAAAGCCAGCAACACCTGTACTGAAAAACATTGGAAAGGGAAAGGGCATAGTACCCAAATAGATGCTAACACTGTGGTCATTTGTAATTCATCATGATATGTGTATACTGTGCCGTAGTAGTAGTGACCAGGACACCAAGGGGTATAAAAGAGAGGTCTGGAAAGAGTTCCCAAATGTCATGCTGCCCCCACTGAAGTTGGGACTGGAGCGAGCAAGGGGAAGGTGAGCAGAGTGTCTGGGGTTATGGGAGGACAGCTGGAGTTGGGTGGTGAGATTTCTGGGCAAGGAATAGCATGTGCCATGAAGGCCTGGGATTAGGAGAGCATAATGTCACGAGGATAAGGTAAGAAGTTCAGTCTGCTATCACTTCCATCCTAACAAGGGTGAAGACAGAGTGAGGATGGAGAGTTCAGTAGGGGTCCGGTATGAAAAGCCTTGGAACTCTGTGTAGGAGTTGGACTTTACTGTAGACCTGTAAGAAGCCACTAGAAGGTTTAAATCCAGGGAGTGGCAGGAACCATGTTAGGGATGGTGCCCCTGAATTGAGAACTTTGTTAGCATCAGTACTCTTGTCACCTGCCTTCAGACCCTGGACCAGAAATACACTGACAGTCCCCTGGGACTGGGGCTTCTTATTTATCTCTCTTTTATGTTGCATTATGATGTGGTCACAAAAGCCAGACTGGCCTTCTTCATCAGCTGGGTCTGATCGCTGCCACTGTGGTCTACCACCTGGTAAGGAAATGTCTTCTACGGGGAGAAACTGCTCTGCCTGCCAGATCACAGGTTGGCTAGGAGGCTGGAGTTGCCTGAAAGACTGAAGGAGAAGAATGGCTAAAAGACTCTAAAATCAAACTGAGTTGCAATTCCAGCTTCATCTTTCTTCACCTCATGACCTTGGGTAGGTCATCTAACCTCCATCATATAACTTCATTTGTAGAATGAAGATAATTATAAAAACTATTTTGATGAGAAAATACATATAAAGAGCACAGGATTTAAGGACTCAAGTATTAGCTATTATTACACTAAGAGGCAAAGAGTTAAATCTATCCCAGAAGTTAAAAGTGTGCTTTCTGGGCTGGGGATTTAGCTCAGTGGTTTTGCCACCTGCTGTGCAAGTGCAAGGACCCAAGTTTGATCCCCAGTACCCCCCAAAAAGTGTGCTCTCTGGAGCTCTACAGTTGAGTGAAAATTCGGTTCTGAGACTTGATAACTTGGGCACCCTATTTAATCCCAACCCCACCTTCTTTTCCTTACCAGTAAAATAGGGTGAGATAATAGTCTATCTCAGGGCCAATGTGACTTAATTTTGATCATGTAAATCTCTCAGAACAACATCTGGCTCATAGTGACCTCTTCATAAATACTAGCTATTATTTCAACAGAGTAAGCAGCACTATTAGGAAGTATGCTCCAGACACTGAAGCATGAGAGTGCCTCACGTAAACTGATGGAAGGGGGCTGAAGCAAGATCTGGTGGGTAACACTGAAGGCATTGTTTTGAGCAAAAATAAAATACTCCGAGTCTCACTTTCAATTGTTTTCTTATTCCGATTTTGCAACTGGATCCTAGTTTATCTGAGATCCAGTGATAGACGGGACCCTCGTTACGTGAGGCCCTAAATCCTCATGTTCCTCCCCACCTTGCCGAGTGAGTCCAGCCGCATGGAGAAGGAATATGGTTCAGGAGTGCGGGACACAAGAAATCAATACTCCTGTGGAGTCCTGGCTGGTACCTGGCTTCCAGGGCTTTTGAGTTCAAGTTCAACACTTTTGAGGTCGATACTGGGGTGCTGGCCTCTCGATGACCACCAGATGTCAGTGCTGACGAGGAATTCCTCTGCCGGGTTCTGTTCCAGAGCTAAGAGCAGGCTGCACTGTGTCCTCACTTGTCTGGCAGCTCAGGGACACACCAAGCTGCCTACCAGAAGGTCAGCCGGGTTGTGATGTCCCCTCTTCAATTCACTAGAAGGTGTGGCGATTTGGTGGGGGCAACTGTTAGCAACCTGGAGCTGAATTTGGAGAAACCCTTGGTTCTAGAAGTCCAAGCATCCCTTTCTGAGGAATGATTTGTATTTAAAAGATGACTGTTCATTGCTGGTCAGTTCTGAAAACTGAAAGGCACTGAAACTCTTGAATTTGTGAGGTGAAAAAGTCATCAGTTATTGATCAGCTGTAGCTTTACTACATGTGTTACTCATGAAATGTAACTCAAAATTAGAGCCTATACACACAAACAATCAAAATAAAATTTCCTGAGTATATGCCTGAACACATGTGATTACTCTATTCTTTCATGAAAAAGTACTGGGACTGGGGATGAAGCTCAGTAGTAGGGCCCTTGCCTAGCTGGGTTCCATCCCTGACAACCAAATTATTTAAATAAATGAATAAATAAAATGCTAGTTGGGACCTACTAAGCTAATAACCTACAGTTTGAAAAACACTGACCCAGCAGATTGTCCCACCATATGTTCCCAATGAAGGCTGGGGCATGTGATGCTTGGCCAGAGTCAAAGTAGACCAAGGGAGAGAACACATGCTGAGTGTAGGTGTGGACTAAGATGGCAACTTTACCTCAAGTTACTGTCCTCTGAACCTCAACACTGTTGGATCTGAAGTGGATAGAATAATGCCTCCTCGTGGGGCCAGCAGAAGGCACCTGATTGATAACAGGCTCCCAATATATGCATACACTTTCCTCTCCTGTACGTAAAGGTTTTTACATGGTATCTGCTAAGAGAACTTTACAGTTTAACTGAATGAGGACATTTCTGATGTGGAAGAGGGATTAAGTCCTAAAATTAGTGACTGAAAACCCTTAAACATGGAGGAATCCTGCTTGTAGTTCAGGTGTTCCCAGGCCGCACCTGTCTTGCAGAACTGGGGAGGTCAGACAGACCTAGCTTACAGTGTGGCTTCACTGAGGTGCCCTGTCTGAGCCTCTCTTGCACTCTTCACATGACTGTCATTACTCAGTTAGCCATTTTCCCTCGTGGGATCTCTGCTTGGATGATACACAGTAGGTGGCCCAGGTATCAATGGATTAATGCCTAATTATGAACGAGACTGGGGCTGGTGGGTCAGACGTCCTGTCTGGAGGACTATGCTGAAGGAGCCCTGTGAGGTGAGGGTGGAGCTGGGAGGACTGACTCCCTAACTTTTAGGGTAATAAATCCCAGTCACTAGGTAACTGGAGTTGTTTTAAAACAGAGTTTATATAAGCTGTTTTTCAGTCTGTGAGTCTCATAGTTCCCTGAGGAAAAGAGCAATTTTCTTGTGGTCCAGCTCTTCTGAACCCCTAGCATCTTACTCCACACCTCTGTGGGCATCGTTCTCTTTCTGATGGGTTTATACATCATCCTCAAAAGTGTCTTATTATAATAATGCCTGCTGTTTTGTGACTGTCTCCTCTGTGCACGGTCACCTACCCTCTCGGTCACCATGACAAGGTAGGTATTATTATTATACTCATCTTACCCATCTGAGGGCTGGAGAAGGTGTAACATTTCCCTAAGGTCACACACTTACTGAACAACAGAGTCAGGATTAAACTCCCTCTCTGAGACCAGGGCTGGTCTGTGTATTCACAGAACTCATAGCCTCACTTCTCTTCTTGGACACACACAGCTGCTAACTCAGTGCTCAGCATGTTTGCGGCACACAATACTTTATGTTGATAGTGAATTGGTTGCTAGACCCAGGACTCTGGTCTGATTCCCTACAGACAAGTAGGAGTCTGAGTCCAGGTTGGAACTGAGTATTCCAGGATCCTGGCTTGGCCTGTGGGAACGTTGCTTCCAACCACAGAGACATTAGGCAGAGTAGATGCATTCGGCAGAATAGAAATGGAAAACCAGTAAGCTGTCTGATTCCTCAGTCTGACGGCTAGGCAGCTGGGGTGAGAGAATTGTTGAGTTGGGGGCTCCATGCAACCAAGGGAGAGCAGCGGATTAAAGAGAAGGAAATCGGGGGCAGAGAAATATCCTGTGGCTCAGGAACAGAGCCTCAGCCTCTCCAAAGGACCCCTGTAGATTCCTGCCCTGATGGAAGGAGCAGGTAAGGATTGCTCCTCTGGGGCCCAACTGGCCTGTGTAACAATCCTCTTTAGGCTGACTTCAGTCCAAACGACATAGATCATTTCAGTAGACCCATGAGGCTTCAGAGCTGGGAAGCACAATGGAGGTGGTTTGCTGCCCTCTTGTGGTGGAATCTCTCTCTCTCTCTCTCTCTCTCTCTCTCTCTCTCTCTCTCTCTC
>NW_004624759.1:18317356-18417822 GCF_000247695.1 Heterocephalus glaber
CTCTCTCTCTCTCCTCTCCCCTCTCTCCTCTCTCTCTCCCTCCTCTCCCCTCTCCTCCCTCTCCCCCTCCCCCCACTGTCACAGATGAACTGAAAACAAAAGCACTGATGACCCTGGTAGTAACAATATCCAGAAGTGATAGTGAAAATGTATCAGATAGCCGCTGTGACTGTCCCAGTGCACTGATTTTCAGCCCTGAGGAGGCTGTAGTTTATTGAACACGTGTATGGTGGATATTGGCTAAGTGTGACCTGATTGTTCTCTATTAGATTCTTTGATTCAAATCCAGTTTTCCCAGGCGGGTTTACAGAAGTAAAGTCATTGTCCCAGGATGCGCAGTGCCTAAGAGGGGTCTGATGTGGACCAGGAACCTGACTGTAGATCCAGTGTGCAAGTTTAACTGCCTGGGGTGACTCCTGGGGCGACCCAGGTCTCAGGCGCTCACAGCAGAGGCAAAGTGGGAAGAAGATTCCAACTGCACAGAGTCCGAGTCTGAGGCAGATATAGAAGTCTTCTCCGTTTTGCTTCAGTCCAATGCCTGATTTCTTCCTGCCTGAATGGGAGTCACTGAGGAGATGCCATTGCCATCCTGGCCTCTGGTTTCCATATGGGGGGAAGTGAGTGGTAAGTGGTGACCTCTTTACTCTGCCAAGGGTTTCCTTGATCTTTCAGGGGAGGGATTTGACAAGGCTCCCGCTAATTTTACCTTAAGCCTCCTCTCCTTTTAAATGAGATTCTTTTGTGACGAAATGACCAGGCTTGATGTGGGCTTGACCCTCAGGGACCAGAAGACTCGGTCCCTCCCTGCTCCTTTGCTGTCTGAACTCCACAACCCCCCTTTCCTGCATGGGCCCTTCCTCTCTTCTCTCATGCGGACTGTACAGGGCACTGAGGAGGTGCAAGGTGACCTGGCAGCATGACCTGGAGCGGCTCACAATCTCAGAGAAAGAAGAAGTGGAGGAAATTATGGGAGGAAAACAAGGCTGAAGAAAAGACATAAAGGATATAAAAGGCTGAAGAAGTTTGAATTTCATAAAGGAATAAATCTCAAAAGGAGAAATAGAAAGTGGAAAACCTGACTTAAAAAAAAATCCATTGTCTGAAAAAGAACCCCAGTGAATATTTGTCCATTACTAGGACTCATTTTTCTATAATGACCTAATAATTGGGGAGGGAGGGGTGATGTGATTTTCTCTTTTGCTTGTCAGAATATACTTTCTGCTAAGCTAGTCAATGGCACTCATCTGTCTAAAGAAGTTAGGATAATTACAGCAGAAGGAAATTGACAGTATTCAGGTTCTCATTCTCAAAATAGGATTGTGTGTGTGTGTGTGTGTACTGGGGATGGAACCCAGAGCCTCATATATGTTAAGCAAGTATTGTACCATTGTACCCCCGACCCTCAAAATAGCACCCCATTTCCAGGCAAAAGGTTTGAGGAGGCTAGGTATTGTAGAGGTAGAAGATTTTCTAAATTCTCTAATTTCCTTCCTTATTTATGAAGAATCAGGCCTAATGAGCCTACAAGGTTTTCACTGGGAGACTCATGTAAGAAGAGATGTGGACAACAGAAAATCCAATCCTTTCAGTGTGGGGTGGCTGGGAAAAGAAGGGAGGCCATGAGGGAAGTTTCTGGCCCAAGAGGACAGGCATTATGGAAGCTAAGAACCCTGTGGACAGAAGGGTTCTGACCCCACCCTCTGATTATGCTGAGTGCCCTGTGCCAACATGGGTGTGGTTTTCATATCTGAGCTTCTCTCTCACTCCTATTAGGTGAGGATGACAGGTTGAGAGCCAGCCCGTCTGATGGGGGCTGGTGGGTTGGGTGAGAAGAGAGAGGGAGCCGAAAGACTAGGGTATGATACTGAAAGGTGCCAGACACTTACACAGAAAGTGGCTGTGTCACCCAAAGGAGACTACTTAAATGGGAAAAGACGGGCTGTCAATCTGGAGGATGAATGTAAGTTAGATTTTGTCTTAGTTTTATGCTGCTACAACAAAGTACCTGGGAATAAGTAATTTATAAAGAACGGAAATGTATTTTTTCTCACTTTTTCACACTTTTGGAGGCTAGGAAGTCCAAGACTATGACACCAGCAGGTCCAGTTATCTGGTGAAGGCCAAGTCCTCCAAAGGAGAGAGACTCCGTCCTCTATAGCAGAAGGCTGGAGGGCAGCAGAACTAATGCTGCAGAAGTCTCTCTTATGAGAGCCGTAGTCCTACTCAGGAAGGAGGAGCCCTCCTAACCTAATCACCTTGTAAAGGCCTCTCTCTTAAATCCATCACATTGTCAACTCCTAAATTTCAGAGGAGACATACTCAAACCAAAGTACAGGATTGCTTGGCTCTCAAACCTCTAGCATCATCTCACCACACCTAGAATAAGACTCTCCTCTTCACTGTGGTCTGTAACATCCTACCAGATGGGGACTTGGCCCCTTTTTGACTCTGTCCCCTTCTTCCAGCCACACTGGCCTCCTCCTTAGGTCTACAATGCAGCCTATGCCGCACACTTGGGGCCTCTGCACAGGTTTTCTTGCCCGTCCTTCTGAATAACAGCCCTGCTGTCTGCCTTTGTCTGGGTGTCTCCTCAGGAAGCCTTCCCCGACCACCGTGTTTAAACAGTGCTCCAGTCCTCACCCAGCTTTGTTATTCTTCATAACGATGATAACACTGGACCCATGCACCAGCTGGAACAGTATACCATAGGCCGGGTGGCTTAAACCAATAAACATTGACTTCTCAAAGTTCTGGAGGCCGAAAGCCCCAGATTAGAGCACTGGCATGACTGGTTTCTCCAGGGCCCTGTTCCTGGCTGCCTTCTCACTGTGGCCTTCACTTGGTGGATGCTTATGGAGAGCCCTCTTCCTCTCTCCTTCTTAGAAAGCCAAGAACCCAAATGGATTAGTACCTACTATTAGGACCTCATTTAAACCTAATCACTTCCAAAAGTCCTATGTCCACATACAGTCCCATGGAGAGTTAGGGTTTGAACACATGAATGTTGGGGGTGGGACACAAACAACTAGTCCACAGCAGCCTGCACCGCACATGTACTGTATTAAAGTGGAGCTCCATGAAGGGAGTATTTTATTTACAGTTGCCTAATACTGTCCCTGGCACACAGTGGACACTCAAAAATGTATGTTAGCCTGGGGCCAGGGCTTTAACTCAGTGGCACCGTGCCTGCCTCACAAGTGCAAGGTCCTAAGTTTGATCCTGGTACCAAAAAAAAAAAAAAAAAAGAGTTCTACGAATGTATGTTAGCCAAATTAAGGAAGGAACTGCATTTTCCCCTTGTATTCTGGTGACAGGGCAGGCAGATATTTCCTGGTGGTCTGGCCTGGGTTGCTCTGGACCATCAGGCCTTTGCCACTGGGTGGCAGCAGCGTCCCAGGCCTGGAGTTCAGCCTTGCGCTCAACAGAGCATTACGCTGGGTCCCCTGGGTTCCCACCGACTGGCCCTCCTGTCCCCTTGGCCTCAGAGGACAGCAGGAGGGGTCCAGGCAGAGTGGGAGGTCGCTGGCACACAGAGGAGCAGTTCTGTACTCGGGAGACTCTGGGAGAGGAAGCTGGGTGGTCTCCTCAGTGGCGAATTGAGCCCTTCACAAAACCTCCACGCAGCGCGGGCTGCTGGGAGAGCCAGGCCTGACAAAGGCCTGTTGGCGGAGGCTGGCAAGAGCGGCCTGGGCCCTTGGGAAGAGGCCTGGCAGGCTCGGGAAGCCGGTTTCCAGGGGTGACAGAGTCCGCCAAGAGCCCTCCCCGGAGACCAGAAGACCCGGAGAACTGTGGTCTCCTCCCTGAGTTCCTTCCAAGTACAGTGGTCTCCAAGCCCCACCCCCAAGCTCTTCCCTTTTTGTTGAGTCAGTTTTGATCTAAATATACCAAGAATCTCCCTGAATGCTGGAAACTATACTGAGAATTTTATTTATATTATGTAGGCACATATAATATGTAATACTATGTATTTTCTTTAACTTTCATTCCAACTTCATGAAAAAGCTATTTACGATAAGGATGTTGAAGTTTAGCCTATCATTTGTGAAGCTTAGTTGACTAACTCAGGTTCATTTTAAGTTAACATCCCCTTTGACACATGGTGATCAGATACGAATGGAAGTTTGGAGATGGCAGCACCACACGTGGAGATGGCAGCACCACACGTACAGATGGGGACACTGAGGTGCAGGGAGGTCACTGTCCAGGGGCCCTAACTAAGTGCTTGAGAATTCAGGTCTAGACTTGGTGAGGTGGCACATGTCTGTAATTCCAGCACTCTGGGAGGCTGAGGCAGGAGGACTGCAAGTTTGAGCCCAGCCTGGGCAACTTAGTGAGTTAGCAAGACCCTGTCTCAAAATAAAAAAGGGTTGGGGATGTAGCTCAGTATGAAGGATCTGGGTTTAATCTCTAGTACAAAAAAGGAGTGAGAAAGCAAGAAAGAAACAAAGGTGAGGGACGGGGGGAGGGAGGGAGGGGAGGGGAGGGAAGGAAAAATTGTGTTTAGCATGGGGGATTCAACCCATCACTGTGTACAGGTTTGGATTTGAACACCACTCTGTAGCCAGAGGCCTCTAGGCTTTAGGAAGCATAAAGCTTTTGAAAGTCTATTTAGGATAGTTATCTAACATACATGCTGATTTTCTTAAGTTTGTTTTCGATTTCGTTGCCTAATGCTCCTCGTGGGCTGGAAAAATGCCTCTCTAAGGCACTGTATGCCAAGACAGTGGAATGTGGTGATAGTTTTCAGATTTGTGTGGCTGACAAAAATGTTAGGGGTTAGGGGCTTGGACATCCGGTTAGGGTCAGGTCAGCTGAGTGGCGATGCCTTGAAGCTCCTGCCTGGCTGCTTTCAGGACTTTTTACAATGTCTGATCCTGTAGAGTTGGAAAAGAAATCTCAAGTTGCCATCTGATGTTATCTTCTAGCATCAAATCTGTTCTGCCCCTGTGTCTGTAATGGGGTTGTGTGGAGGTCAATATTGGAAGAGTTTATGATTTCATTTTGTTTCCTCCTGCTGCTTTTTATGTCCTTCAGCCATGGCTTAAAGAAGGGGATTTGTAGGAATTATTCCCAACCATGGAGTCTGGAGTTCCCTGAAAATCTTTAAGAAATGCTTCATTCTCAACTTTACAGTTCTGGAAAATGATTATCTTTGAATAGCACTACATGAAAAATAACACAGGTGCTTTTCTGAACGCGCCTCCAAATGGAAAAAAAAAATGTGTCCATCATTGGAAAAGAATATATGAGTGTCAAATCTGTCAGCCCTGTAATGGATTACTGAAGATACTTTATGTTGGGTTGGGGGTGGTGATGGTGGGAATAAGGAATGAGAGAAGGAAAGAATAAAATAAGAAAGGGAAGAAAAGAAAAACAGATGCCAGCCTTCGAAAATTTCAACCATGGATAACTGAAACACTGCTTAATTTATTTGAGACAATTCTGTAGTCTTAGAGGCAATTGACTGTGGTCACAAGATTTCCAAGCAAATAGTGAGTGACAGTGTCTCAGAACAAGTAAACAGTAGAAAATGTCAGACCTGAACTTCTTAAAGCATGCTTAAGAAAGCCTTCAGAGAGACATTAAAAATTGGAACAATATTTACTAAGACAATTCCCCCTCTCCAAACATGCAAACCCTGTCGCTTACAATTTGCTCTTAACCAAAGCAAACCAGTCATTTTCAGTTCTTCCTGTCACTTGTATGTAGGATTACCAGATTCACAAATAGAAATGCTGGATGTCTAATGCCATATTGTTTATACTTATACTAACACGCTGTTATTTACCGTTTATACTAAAGCATTGTTTACTTATCTGAAATTCAGATTTAACTGGGGTTCCTGTATTTTATCTGACAACCTTACTTAGAAGGTGCAGACTTTGACAACACGTGACTGTTTGAAAACTGAAAGTTGCGATATCTGTTTGTGGGCCGGTTGAGGTGTAGCCGGTGGAAAGGTTACCACGCTACCTTCTGAGGACCTGCGCATGGCGGAGAAGCGTAATAAGCGACAGAGTGGGAAGGAAGACGAGCTTCCCCAGCAGGATGCTGAGAGGTGGGGGAGAGAGAGGCCAAGAAAGACACAAAGGAGAAAAGACAAAGGGTGACCAGAAAACAGGGCTCTTTTGCAGAGGCTATTGCTGCAGCAGGGTGACCAGAGGGAAACGTGAAATGGGGGTCCTGAGGAATTTTAACCAGCTTGATGGTCTTCATAGATTAATCCTTCTAGGCCCATAGACCCAGGTATTCGCTGTTCCGCCCCTCCGTAGGGCTCCCTAGAAACCGGTTTAGGTGAGCGCCCCCTGGTGGCTCCTTTGGGTATCACTCGCCCACACGCCGCCTCGCTGAGCCCAGGGACTGCTCATTCTCCTTTCCCTTTCAGGACGCTCCCCACCAGCTCCCTCTGTTCTTCCCTCCTTCTTTTTGTGTCGGCTTATTCATTCGGAGCCTGCCCTAGGCGCGACACCTCTCAACTGCTCTGGCCCCAGGAGGAGGCCACACAGAGCTGCGTATTGTTGCCCCAGTTCTGGGACCACCGGGGTGGAGCGAGGTGGGGAGCCTACCGATGATTGACAGCAGCCTGGGGTCAGGGCCTCGCGGGCCGCCCGGAAAAGAGGCCGTGTTCCTGGACCGCAGGATCCAGCCACAGAACCCCCCCTCCACCTGGAAAGGAGCCCTTCCCCAACCTTCCTTCAGACCCATGCAATTAACAGCTCTTAATTTCTGTTTGCAACGTGGTGTGTGTGAATAAAGTCATAGGAAAGAGGATTTTATTGGTAAAGTGAGATTTTTGGCTTGAGAAAAAGAATCCTGCTTGGGTTAGACAGTGGTGGTGACAGGATGAATATGGGAATGGAGCAACAGGCCCTAACTTCTGGGGGTCCAGGACTTTTAAATTATGAAATGCATTTACTAACTTTTTCATAGTTCCATTTGTGAATAGATTTGTGATTACGAAGTAAAGGGAACTCTACCTCAGGTGGCTTCTCTGTCCAGAGTGTCCCAAGTATGCAGATGATGATTTCTTTGAGTGACCAGGTTTTGTTCCTCTGGACTCTGAGCAGCCTAACTTTCTATTCACAAATTGGCTACATGAATATCATATACTGTACGCCTTGAAAAGTTAGAAGGTATTCATCCCATACAGTACAGTGGATTCACAGATTTTTTTGGTCACATGACCTTGTAGAGAAACTGGTGGAGTCCAAGGATTTCATCCAGAGAATCAGGCAGATGCGCAGATTTTCCTCAACTCCAAGGGCTATGAACCCACTGAAGTCTTCACGTGGAAGACCTAGGGGTCATGGGCCTGTCTTCGTGACTGCCCTCTTCATGGAGAGGGTCAGATGAAAGGGTCTCTAGACACAACTTAGGTCTGGAGAATTCATGATAATACTTGCCAATTCTTTATGAAAAAGCAGGTGGGGAAGGAGTCCTCTGTAAGTCTGTCTTAATGCATAGAGAGGTACACCAGCACCATGGCTGGTTCTGAAATATTCCTTGAACACTTACTCAGCATTTTGTCACAAATGGCAGTAGTAATTACACAGATAAATCTACTTAATTTGAAGGTTGAAAATCACTTTTTGGAAGAGTCCCATGGTTGTGTTACATTTTACCAATCCTGACATGAAAATGATTCCACTTCTCTGAGAAACTTGAATCTGACCTGGACAAGTAAGTGCAGGCTGCCTCCCTCACCTGCCCTTTTCCACCTCCATTTTGAGGTGTTTACAGGAGAATATGTCCTTACTTATTTCCTTGGGGCCAACTCACCCAGCACGTTCTGCCAAGATTTTACCATGCCGCGTGGCATTCTTCCCCAGCTTGCCCTGATCTCATTGCAATACTTGCATGAACAGAAAATTAAGTTTCCTTCAGGGAAAAGAAAAACAACACATGAGCATATTAATGTAAAACTATTTTTTCTTTATTGAAAATACACCTATACAGTAACGCCTCTCCATCCACACTAGGCGCGTGTGTATGCAAAGCCTGTGACGGGCTGGCCAGAGGATCACTCTAGAGGACCTGCTTTCATAAGGGACGGTTAGTATAAAAAACATCACACTGTGTAACAATTATTTTTGACACAAATGCTCTACTAGTGTCATGACAGCCTTGTACATTAATTTTTGTAGTGTATTTCCCAAATAGAGCCTCAGCATTAGGTGGTTACTCTACCACAGCCTACTGTTAACTTTTATATGCACATAGGGCTCAGGATCTCTATAAAAAAACTCTAATTGTGTATCAGAGGACAGAGGTCTAGATTCTCAGTTTGTTAGCATAATTAAGTCCATTCACCATTTTCAGGCAGAAACTCAAACACAGCTGGTACTGTCTGACGGCTCCCACTGAGTGTCTTTGACTGGATATTCTTTTAGGGGACAAAAATTAATCTTTTCAACCTGGGAGCTGCCTTGCCTGAAACTAATGCCACTGCTGTCTTTTTTTGTGATCTCATTGACATTTTCTTCCTACTCATTGGTCTTCTACTGTATCTCTTAGGGACACAAACAAAACTAAAGCAAACCCTGCTCTAGTTGCAAGTTTTGAGTAATTTGGTAAGTGGAATTTCAACACAAAGTATTTCATTTCTCTCATTCTAAGATCTGGTAAGAGAAGAGACCACTGACTCAGTTCATGGACCTTTATTAGCACATTCA
Organism: Heterocephalus glaber; assembly: GCF_000247695.1. The sequence continues at coordinate 18,326,029 of NW_004624759.1, forward strand.
TTTGACTTCTTCGTCATATGTAAGAAGTCATATTTTTGTATGTATGTTTCTTGAGGGAATGATTCAAAAGTGAAAAGAAAAAGTGTTTCAGGTAAAAAAAAATCCAAATGAAACTCTTTTTAAAAATTTTTCCTTAAAGAAGACCTAAACTGTTGGTGTTACAAAATCCTCTCTTTAATGCCAGTCACGCTTGCTTCTTCCTCAGCTCTGTGGTGTTCCATAGTAAGACCAAGAGCACCCTTGCTAGTTGCTAGTCTGTTTATTTCCTAAAGGTCTTTTGTCAGTGGAACAGTGGGAGACATCCTCCCCTTCAGGTTGGGGAGAGGAGGAAAGAAGCAAATACTTCCCCTGGTGGAAATAGTTAGAAAAAAGGGTTGCATTAATAATCCCTCTCCTGGAATGGCCTGCGACCTGATGACTTGCATAACTGACATTTTCGATACAGGAGCTGGTGAACTTCGCACCATCTTGCCCCAGTATAGAAATGTTCACTTCCGTTAAGTGTTCTTTCTCAGAGCCCTGTACTGCATCGACTGATACCTGGTGTGCAGGGTATCCCATGGGGAAACTGAGGGCAGGCTCTTTTGAGATGTCACAGGAAGACTGGGCTAGTGAAACCATAAAGGCATCTAGGGAAGTCACTCATTGTTCAGCCGAGGACACTGAGGCCTGGAGATAAGAGGTAACTTGCTCCAGGCCACATGGAAATTTCACTTGCTGTCCCTCCTCACAGCTGTGTGGGATGTGTCGATCTACATTTTCCTGATCCCAATAAAATGAAGACACAAGTCAGAAGAGAAAGGGAAAACAATCCTTCTACAGTCCAACTCACAGCTGATGGTTTTCCATTGAGTTGCTATGTTTTGAGACTAATATTCTGAAGGATTTTTATAATTTGAAAGTTGACTTAAAATATTTTAGCCTATTTGTTAGATTCTTTAACTTATAAAACAATCATATTTGTGGGATCACGTGCCAGATAAATTTGCAAGACAGGATCAAGATGATTTTTTGATCCTACTACCTTATTAGGTAAGACTAATATGAGATGATTTACAAATTGCAAATGTGGGATGAAAACAATATGGTTTGGCTGCCTCAAAATCCTCCCTTGTTTTTGGATGGATACCTTCCAATCCTATCCCAGCAGGGAGAAAAGAGGAGGGAAGGGGCTCGCTGGAAGGCATGAGCCTAATGAGATGGACACATTTCACGATGGTTTCAAACCCCTGGTGCTCAGGAAAGCATCTCTTTGCGTTAGTCTACATCTTGGTCTCACTGTCAAGAGGTTTCTCAGTTTCATTGTCCTGAGCAATCAGCTGGTATGGCTTTTTCATTTCATTCTCTTCAATCACCGAGTTACCCATTTCGACATCTCTGTTCTTCAGTTCATGTCGTGACAAGTGCTCCACAATCCCGGCTCCCAGGGAGTCACCCAGTACATTGGTTGTGGTTCGGAGGCGGTCCCTGAAGTGGGGTGGGAGGGAGGGAGAAGGAGATTTCAGCTTCTATTGTGAATGGCTGACAAAGTCTTTAGGAGGTCTCTCCTCCCGCCTCCCTCCCTCTGTCTCTTCTCTCCCCTTTCCTCTCCTGTCCCCTCTCCCTTCATGTGCACCTCTCCCCGCCTTTCCCTGGTGGTACTTCGAACTGAATCCAGGGCCTTAGCACTGAGTTACATTCTCAGGGTTTTTTTCTTCTTATTTTGAGTCAGGGCCTTGCTAAGTTGCCCAGGTTGAGCTTGAAGTTGCAATCCTCCTACCTCAGCCTTCTAGAGTGTTGGGATTTCAGGCAAGTGTACCTTTCAGGTACCACCACACTCACCTACAAGCATCTCTTAAAGTTTAATGTAGTGTAGCCATCCATTGGATGGTTACCTACAGAAATGTAGGTAACATTATAACAGCAGCTATTGAAAATCAGTCCACAAGAACAATCTATTTTCAGTTACTGAGGTGACTGTAGCTAGAACATCAGTAGTGGGAAGTGACCTTTCTCTTTCTTCTTTTAAGTTTTCTCTTTTATTGAAGGTTTCTCCAACTCACCTTCCTTTACACCAGCAGTTCTCAAGGGTCTAAAGACCCTTGGGGGTCCCTGAGGTCAAAACTATTGTACAACAATATTAAAAGGTCATTTATCCCTGTCACACTCATTTTCTCAAGATTTCTGGTAGAGTTTTGCAAAGGCTACCCTATATGTGATATCAACTCATTGGATATAGAAGCAATTAGGATGACTCCAGTTGTATGAATACTTAGGAAACTTACGGTGGGTCAAGTGCTGGCATATGTGTCATTGCATTTAGCCCTCACAGTGCCAGCATGAAGCAGAGGACATGATAATCCCAATTTTAGAGGTGAAAACTAGCGTGGTGGATGGCCTATCACCCAAGTGACTGGGAAACTCATGCTGGGACCCCGGGCTTAGTGTACACTCATGGCTCTTCATGGCCATCAGTTCTGGTAAGGTCAGCATGTTGACCCCAGTGCCCAATATGTTCCTCTAGGCATTGGCTTTGGGCATTCTTGGGAGAACTTTTTCAAAAGTGGACGGAAATTTGTAAGAGGCAAAGGGCAGAGAATCTTAGCTGGAACAGCAAGGGAAGAGGACTCAGGGATAAGCCCTAGAGGTCGGGGTCTGGAGGTGTTAAGGGTACATTTTTTAGAATTTTCTCCAGAGCCTGAAATCAGTTCCACTTAATGACACTAGGTCTCCTCCCACTGTCTGCCCGGCCACCTCAGCTTGTATGGCTCAGAGGAACATTTGCCCTGCATTTCACCATTGGAATAGGAAGTGCAAAGAGGAAGTGCCAGAGCCAGTGTGTGGGACCCCTGTGGGAACCTGTCGTGCAATTCAGAGAGGGCCTTGCTGATTAACGCTGGCTTGCAGAGAGCAGGTTTCCTAACTCGAATGGCTTACAGGGTGACAAGTATGGTGGTCAGATGTTCCCTGCAGGCTGATGGGGGGGGGGATAAGTGCACATGGCTCCTCAGGCTTTGTCTCCAGATAGGGGCCAGGGATCAAGGAATGAGGAAAATTTAATTTTAGACCAAGCTGGCTTTCTTCTCCACGTTCTTTCTGGGGGCATGCCAGGCTGCTTGGTGCCCTGCAAAGTGAGCCAGATGCAGCCTGTGCGTACTCACAGGAACCAGTCCACTGCGATGATGAGCGTGATGTCGTCAGTGGGCAGACCCACAGATGTCAGCACAATGACCATGGTGACCAGGCCCGCCTGAGGAATCCCAGCTGCCCCAATACTCGCAGCCGTAGCTGTGATGCTATTGAAATAAGCACCGAAACAGAAAACATTTTACAAATCTCACCCAGTGGAGAACACCCTGTCAAACACACCTGGTAACAATGCCTGACTTGTCATGTTGTCAGAAGAGACATGCTTCAGAAAAATAGAAATGAGTTTTTAAAAAAATCACCACACTAATATTAATATTCAACACATACGTATTACATGTCATGTGCTATGCTAAGCATGGCTTACTTCTCACGGCTTACTTCTCACAACCTTCATGCAGTTGGTCCTACCATGACAGCCATCTTTAAATGAAGGATTGATGTCTATATTCCTTTTCATGTTCCTGAAAGTGTTTGTACATATAAAATGCCACAGAATTACAGTAACAATTTGTTCCCAATAATTTGCCTATCCAAGTAGAGGATTATAAAGAGACTAAACTTGTACAACTAATGTAATCAGAAAAAATTAAATTTATTAATTCAAAGGCAAAATGACTGATAAACAATGTTCTGTAGCTCTATAAGTTTTTGGGAGGGTATGGTAATGTGGACTGGTTTGCTGAGCTGTTTGAAACTCAGCTTGTTAAATACCTACTTAATAGGGTGATGTGAGAGTATAAAAATTTTCATAAATATTAGAGTATTACTTAGATCTAAAATGGTATTAATAAAGCACTAAATTGTGGCAATGACTGCCCATAGAGGTACTAGCACTTTTTGCTGGTATATGGCAACTCAAAATGAAGACAACACTTCCCGGCCTCCTTTGGAGCTTAGATTTAGTTCTAGCCCATGAGACATGAGTGGAAATGATCCTAATTTAGAGGCTATGGCATGTCTCCACTTTCTACTGGCTAAAATTTGGGGGTGGTGATGAGCCATTCTCAACCACCTGGATGAGGGTGATACCCCAGAGATTTTGGAATCACATACGTGGTCTCTTACACAGCAGAACACCAGTATCATCATTTTTATTCCACTGCATCCTGCAGCTATTACCCCTTTTCAATAACATACAGTATATATACAAAGCCTAACTGGGGATTTAGCTCAGTGGCGCCACGCCTGCCTCACAAGCACAAGGTCCTGAGTTCAATCCCTGGTACTGGAAAAAAAAAATCTCAAGATAATTTATTTCTAAATAAACATAACAAAAATGTGAGGTTACTGATAAAGATGAAAAGGAACCATAAAACCAAATGCAGAGCATAAGCCTGGATTTGGTTTTGCTCTGGGAGAAAAAGCTATAAAAGACATTTTGCGGACAGCTGGGAAAACCTGAAGATAGACTGGGATATTCTAGAAGTACTTCAGGGTTCTTACTATTATGGTTATATAGAGGATTGTCCTTATTCTTAGGAGCTGCATGCTGAATGATGTACAGGGGTGAGGGGAGGCAGCAAAAATGGCAAAATATTAACAAGTTTTAGGTCTGGGTAGAAGATGTTTGTTGTAACATTGCTTCTGCTTTTCTATATGTGTAACTTCTATAATAAAGAGCTGTGAAAATAAAAAAATCTGATTTATTTTGATCTCTGAAATATATTGCTCATAATAATTAAAACCAAAATGAGCAACAGTGAAGAACAGAGGCAGATTGAGATCTTGAGGCTTAAAGTCTCCTGTGGCCATTAGACTCATGGGTCCCTTGTTCCTAGTCACTTTCAGAAGGCAAAAGGGGGACATGCATGGGTTATCTGTGAAAGAGTATAAGAGAAACTGGTAAGTGACACTGGTTGCTTCTGAAGAAGGAAACTAAGAGATTGGAAAAAGGTATAGAAAAGAAAATTACTTTTTACTAGTCACCTCACACATAAGAGTTTAAAAAATTCCCTGGAAAAATCAAATTCTCAATCTTACTTGTCAGTATGATCAGTCATCTTTCTTATATGGCCTAAAAACTAACCCCAGAGAAAAGTTTTCTAAGTGTATATTTATTTTCCAACATTGCCTACAAAAGCTAACATATATTATTGAAGTATAACAACTTTTTAAGAAGAGAAATATTCATACTTTGTATTTTTCAGGCATTAAAAAGAATGAACTAGATTTGTAAATGATATATTGATAAGAAAACCAGTCAAATGTTACACAATATGTATGATATGATTAATTACAAAAAAGAAGTGGACCTGTGTCTATGCATATGCAAAATTCTTCCGAAACTAAACATGAATAATGATCACTTACAAAAAAATGCAGTGATATGGTATCACATAAGCTATACTTTGTACTTTACGCGCTTCTCTGTTATTCATTTTGTTGTTAATGAGTATGTGCATCTATAATAGCTAATAAAAATATCTAACTATTCTCCCAATCCCCAACCTCCTGTTTATAAGGGATCCTCTTACCAACTATTTCTTCAACCATCCTTGATCTCTCTCTTATTTGTTAAAAGTCTATTCTTAAGAAAATGTTGTTTTGAACTCTTCTTTTACCTGATTGTAATAATCTGTCCAAAGTTCAGGTCAAAGTTGTTAACTTGAGCGATGAAAATGGCAGCCAAAGCCTCATAGAGGGCTGTTCCATCCATGTTAATGGTGGCCCCCACAGGGAGCACAAATCTGGTGACACGTTTGTCTACGCCATTGTTCTCTTCCAGACACTTGAAGGTGATAGGCAGGGTGGCAGAACTGAGAACAGTAAAACAAGGCATGTCAGCTGAGCGTCCTGTAGTTCTGTGTCTGTGTTTGATCTTTTGGACAGACAGTTCCTTCCTCTCCCTAACTTAAAGGGAACTAAGTCAGCACTTGTATAAAAGGGGAGCAGGGTTAGGAACAACGTGGTCCCCTCAGGGGGTCATTTGGAAGCTGTCCTGCTTCTGGGTTCCTCTGAGGCATCACTCATGGTTTTTCCCCATTACAGAACCCCTTGCCAAGTCACTCTGCCATCTCAACTGGAAGAGGGTGAGGGCAATGGACAGGAAAGAATAGGTAACTTCTATTTTGTCCCTCACAAAAGAATATGCAGCCAGTGATTCCCTGTATCCCAAATAGATATGAAAAAGCAAATTCATTATTCCTGAGGTTTAAAACCCAGCACAAACACCTCTATCTACCTCTAACCTGAGGAGTTCAGGTTCAAGATAAAATTTTAGACACATTGTCTTGGAGGAATGTGATGGTTAGGCTTGATTGTCAATTTGATTGGCTTGAGAGCTACCTAGATTAGTAAAGCACACACAGTGTGTCTGGGTGGGGTGTGACTCTGGGAACTGTATCAAGTCCTTGGTCCCTTCCTCTCCATGCTCTTCTCTTGTGCTCTGTTTCCTGGCCACCCTGAAGTGAGTAGCTTTGCTCCACTATGGATTCATATTTCTGCCTTGGAGCTAATGGACCGTGGACTGAAACCTCTGAAACCATGAGCCAAATTAAACCTCTCCTTTGATTTGCAATTGTCAGGATTTTGTCTCAGTGATGGAAAAGCTGACCAATACAGGCATACATACCTTGAAGAGGTCCCCAGAGCTGTGATGAGTGCTTGCAGCAAACCTCCAATGAAGACCCAAGGGTTCTTCCGGGTTACCAGGAAGTAGAGTAGAGGTAGGACAATGACTGCATGAATGAGGAGGCCGACAATAACTGTCACTGTATACATGGCAAGTTGCCCTCCAATCACACCCATGTCTTCCATCTCAACAATTTTCCCTGCAATCAGGAAGAGGATCCCCAGAGGGGCATACCTATGGAGAAGCAACACATACACAGTTGAAAGTATGATTTCCAATGAGCTATTCCATGTAAATTCCCCAGGAAACTATTAGGAATTATAGAATCTGTGAATTTCTTTCTTTTCTTTAATATAAATATCCCCCTGGATATGGCTGAATCAGAGTTTCCTGTCAGCCAGTCTTCCTCTAAGACACATTTTTATCCTCTTACACCTATGAAGAAGGCAGGCATGTATGAGGTAGTTCTCCTTTCACAGTACCGAGGAGGCCACTTTTCTGGTCTTCACACACTCCCCACGCCTCCTGAACACTGCTAAGTACCTGGAACTGCCATAACCCACTGGACCTATATTCTCACTTCTGGGTGCATTTTCCAGTTCAAACAAGGGACACATAATGCCATATCAGTGTTTCAGATTTACAGTCATCTCTCTTACTCCAGGGCCACTTTTATGACTTTTTTCCATATCTCCACATCACTTAAATATTACTTAGTATTTTTCTTCACCATTTTTACCTAAATAAATTTACTTTAAGAGAGTTTTATGTTACAGTGCAAATGGAAAACCAGTATCACTTGCTCTCTAAATAGTATATAAATAAATTCAGAGCTATTACAATTAATATGCAAACATGTTCTACCACAATCAGGTTATAGGTGTTGTAATTAAGTAATTATTGCCTCCTGGCTGCTCTTGTCTTGCTTTCCCCTGCAGACTCTGAAGAGAATAAACAGCTGATCACAAAATGACTTGGACGTACTAAAATGATCCTGGTTGCTCAAAGGCTCCGCTGCCTGGCTTTCAACCCTCTTTTCTGAGGTGTGCAGTAGACTACCACTGAACTCACATTACCAGCGCAAAGAAGCTATCACCCTTAAGGAAAAGGGTCTTCTGGGAACTGCAGAGAACTTATTGAGAACTGAACAGTACAACGCTTCTTTCAAAAGTCCTTTACAAATGCAGGCCAGGAAATCATAGGAGTACCTGTTTTCAGAGAAGTAATAACTCAGTGTTGAATGTGTAGGCAAATGTACAGCTAGAAAAGCTACATGTGAGGTTCATTCAGTGGCCTTGAATGGGTTTCTTTCATGGAAGAGGTGAAAGGTGGAGGCATTTTAATAATATGAAGATAAATGTCCACTTTCAGCCCTGCTGGGATTTCAAAGGCGCCTTCCAATCGGCGGCTCCTGTGGAGATCACATTCTGACCTGTCTTTGTGCCCATGTTCATATCCATCTTGTGCAAACTCCTAAAAAGTGGATTCCTCTGGGCTTTGGTGGCATTAGAGACAAAGGGCATTTTTAATCACGTTGGGGAGTGAGTGCTTTTCATAGCAATGGAAGCCTTCTTGCCTCAGGTGCCAGGAAAGAGTTTGGATATTAAAAAATAAAGGATAAAAGGAAAGCAACCCCCACATGAGGCCTAAACCAAGCAAAATGTTCTCTCGCTGCTGGGGAGTTTACGTTCCAAGGGCAATGCTCCCCTTTGGGTTTAGTCTTTTCCTTTGTCTCCTGCTCTCAGCTTTATTAAAGGAAGTGCTGCTATTAGTCGTGGTGTGTGTTCCGTGGTACTTCCCATGAGGGCTTCTGTACATTGCACCAGCGCTGCTGTATATACTTCTTTCTTAGGGCTCAAACAGAGAAAGGAGGCCTCAATTTTTTGATGGCGTAGGCCCTCTGCATTGGCTTTTCTCTCAGGTGGGAAAGCTCTTCTTTGGGTTCTTTGTGGGACTGGCTTCTGCTGGGTATTCAGGTCTTAGCAAAAAATGTCTCCTCAGAGGTCTTTCTTCATCATACAGGGCAAATGCCCTACCTTCTCCCCAGTCACCTGCTATTCTATTTTATATTTTCACAGTACTTATAATTAAAGCACCTGGGTAATTTGTTTGGTTATGTTTGTCTCCTTTAAAAAATGAAAGATCCAGAGGATGCCCTTGCATGCTCTTTGCATTGCTGTATTCACAGTCCTTTACATGCTCTGCTTGCCATATAGTAGACAATAAATGTTTCTGAAATTAATAACTGCATAGGTGCAAAGTGGGCCAGTGAGGTGTGGGATTCCATTGGCACTGGGGTAAAGGAGTTGACACCTTTTGGAAACCAGAAGTAAACTTATTGAGAGGCTTACACATAGGTTCATGGACACTACAGGCTCAGAAGTACATTGATTTCCTTGTGCTGACCAGAGCGAGATCACTGCAACTGGCCATCCGGCCTGGTGGTGTCTTTCTCAGTACTTAACACATTTTGATGGCATTAAGGATCTTACATTTGGCTACACACCCACAGAAATACATACCACATTATCACTGCGACCAATCTCATGATGGCTTCATTAAGAGAATCAAAGAACTCTCTCAGGGCTTGCCCGTGCTCCTTCATATTTCCAATCACAAAACCGAAGCACATGGAAAAGACAACTAGTCCCAGGGCATTGACCCCATTCACAGATCCCGGAACTGGGACCATCTCCTCTGTGATCCGACTGAGAGTCTCCATGGCCTCTGACACATTGTTTATCACGGCACCCACAAGGGTCTCATTGGGTTGGATGGGCACTCTAAAGCTTCTCTTCTCATAGTTGGTTTTAAACTTAAAAATAAAAAGCACACCAGGAATTAAAAGTGATTTTTATTTTTTTCTTTTGCTTTCCTGTTCTAATTTTCCATAATAAACATTACATTTGTATTCAAAGCATAATGTCATAGAAACTATCCATTTGTCTATCTATTAATCTATCCATCTACCATGTATTTCTCTATACATCTGTGGCAATCCCCTATTCCTCAACACAGACAGACAGAGAGACAGGCAGACCTATATCCACTCAAGTACATATAACACACACATGCATTCAAAGACATAATAAATCACAACAGGAAGTAGATGCTTGGCTAAAGGCATTGGACTAAACACACATGTGCTTTTGCTTCCTTCTGAAACCCTAGTAAAATGACAATGATGAGATTTTAAGAAGCCGTGAACCTCAATACTCGCAAGAGTCCTTTTACTTTCTACAGGTATCATGCTACAAGATCATTGGCAAGCTATCCCCCACCCTTCTCCCATATTCCACAGCTGTGAAACAGGAGTGACTGCACTGGTTCTACTTCACAGAGTTGTTGCAATGATCAAATCAAACATAATATACGAGAACATCTTGTAAATTTTACAGTACTATGCTAATGTTGGCTAATGATGCTCAGTGACAAAGTCCTCCAGGGATTAGACCTAGTTGGAGATTTTGGTCCAGTCATCAAGCCATTCCTGATATTATCAATTCTTAGAATAGGTGCCTGATGAATAGCGATGATGACAACTCACTTTCTTCAAGCCCTTAGTGGCATTTCTCTTCTTATTGGAGAGATGGCCTTTCTCCCATTGCTTTTGCATAGATGCCTGACCAGGAGATGCAGAGAATATTGCTGTGGCTACATGAAACAATGAAGCTCATCCCTATGTGACTGTAACAGGAGTAGAATTCCTGGTCTTGATATTGGTGGTGGCAAAGCAAGACAGAGTAATAATGTAAGGCTGTTGACTGGATTTGGAGTGGAGGGAAAGAATGGCCAGATGTGAAGTGCTTGGCCATTTCTTTGCCAAGAGTAAGCAGGAGACTTTCTGGTCTGTTGGAGACCTGTTATTCCCTAACAAGGGCAAGGCTAGCTGTCAATACTGTGGACACATCCCTGAACAATCAGTTGTACTGCTGGTAATTTCAAGCAACAAAGAATCTAGTCAATTCCTAAATCTCTTTACTCTGTTGGGTGCTTATGCATTTTATAAATTGTCCATGGTAGATTTTCTATCCCCATCAGCCTGTTTTGTGTCTCCAACTCCTTCCCCTTAGACACAATTTGCAGCTTACTCAGAAATTGCAACTTCATTTGCATTCTGGTCTAAGCCAAATAGATCTGGGGAGATACATTTGCTTTCCCTTCAAAATCCTATAAATGCAATCCCAAACTAAATACAATAAATCTGCACAAATCAGCACTTTTCCCATCTGAAAGATCTGGAAATCAACATTTTTTATATCACCCAGTGCTAGCTGAAAACTGGAATATGGTGCTGGGGTTGGTTGATTGGCTTGAAAAGGGCTTATTATTTATGGTTATAGCTGTTTTTGAACAAAGTTAGATTTTGGCTTTTTAGGATTTTTTTTTTAAAGAAAAGATTCTACTTGAATTTTGCAATGTGTGCATGCCCTGCCTATTAAAATAGTCTTAATAATTTTTTAAAGAGAAAAAACAAAAGGGGACTTAGATGTGTAAAACTCTGTTTTCCATGAGGTTAGGATTTTGTCTTGTTTGTTTTACAGATCCCAAGCAGAAAGGTTACGGAGCTACCACATAGGTGAATGGACAGCATCTGGGAAAGTGTTTGGGAACTATTATTTAATATAGAATGACTGTTTCCCTTTTCATATTCTGGGCAACAAAGCTTTTATAGTTAAGTGAAGTTAGAATGAACTTTGTTGATTTTTATTCCCTAAAAGTAAAATGTATTTGTATTCACAATGCTGTGAGCTAAGAATTGCTTAGATGCTAGGCTAAAAGGAACTGGACTTCACAATAGCCTCCAGGTAAGGGTCTCATCACCCTGGATGTTGCTTTCTAGGAAGCAGAATGTAGTAGCAGGAAGTGGATGGAATCTGTAGTCAACACAACTGATCTGAATTCTGGGTCTGCCATTTTCTCTTTGTGAGAACTTGTGCCTATTACATAATCTCCCAGTTCTTATAAATGAGTGCCTCATTAGCCCAATGAAGATGTTATGCTCATCATTTTATGTGAGGATTAAATATAACATTAGTCCATGGCACACGACAGGCATTCTGTATATGAGGATACCATTTGTTTCTCATATGGTTCTCCTTTAGAATCCTGAAGGTCCTGAGTAGATTGTTAATAAAAACACTCCAGTGATTTTTAAAATCAAACCTAGAAACTGGAATAGCCAATTCAATGCATTTTATACTGGAGTTTGTTTGCTTTGTGGGCTTTTGTAAGTGAGCAGTGGGGAAAGGGAGGAAATCTCCTGATTAGCCCTCTTAACAATAACAGGGGCTGGGTGTGGTGGAGCTCTCCCATAATCTTAGCCTTCATGAGGCTGAGGCAGGAGGATTTCTGTGAGTTGGAGGTCAGCCTGGGCTACATAGTGAATTCAAGGCCAGTCTGTACTATGTAATGAGTCTCAAAACAAACATACATACAAACAAACAAACAAACCAATAACAGGGGCTCAATGTACTACTTTGGGGCAAGACACACCACATCTAGCAACTAGTAAGCCTTCAATACAATGTAAGACTCACTTTCCCTGAACCCCCAAATTTCCTAGAAAACCCTGTTCTTTTCCATTTGGTTGCAGAGAAACTGCAGCGGACATGTGTGCATGGGGGGCTCTCCACTTGGTTTGGTATGCCAAAGAAAAATTCCAAAGGTGAATGGGTTGCTGTAGAGTGTTTACCTGTTTAAAGCAGGCTTCCACCAGATTTGGAGGGAACATGTTCCTGCAAAGAAAATAGCAGTTACTTGATGAATTTCCCAAATACTGTACTGTTTGTTCCTTCAATATTGTTTGATCATGTCTAAGGTAAAGAATGCATTGAAACAAGTAGCAAATGGAAAAAGACCATGATTTTATGATTTGAAATGGAACATATGGTTATCACTAAGTGTGGCTAACGTAACTCATATTTTCAGGGAAGGGACAAATTCAACTCAATTGTCCTCTTGCCAGCCAATGAGATTCCTCATTTGGCCATTACATAATCAAAACCCTCTTCCTAGAAAGAATCAAAGTGAGACTGGAAATACCTTTTATCATTTGCAGTATGAGTGATTGAGGTATTATTCAGTAGTGGTCATTTTAGTTATTGTGTTATGTGTTTAAGGACCAAGTGTTCGGAATCAAAACTCCTGGTTTGACTGTAAATTCTATTTCCCAGAAGTCTAATGGGGGATAGAACATTGGCACTGAATTGCTGGAGCTTCTGGGGGTCTTTGGCAGCCCATAAAATCTGACCTTGAGGCCCATGTAGCAGGGTATGTCACTTCCTCAGAGACTGCATCAGAGCAGTGTTTGAGTTCATTCTGGGAGAAGAGCAGCAATGTGGCTGGGGAATGTGACACTGTCCAAGTCATGACACCCATTTATGTCTCAGTTGACTCATCTGTTAAAGTGGAGACTGGAATTGCTTCTCAGCCTTTCGGCTAAGATCAAGTGTAAAGAGGAGACTGGATTAAATCATCATTAGGGATCCAAGATGGAAGGCAGGGAAGATATGATCCAGGCAGATATCTTAAACTTGAGATTCCAGATGTTACATCTTTCAAAGTCATGCTTTAAGGTTGTAAATTCATTCTACTATGTAGACGATCATGTTTTCTTTTCATTCCCATTTATGTTCTATGGGATTGTTTCTATGATAGAAATATGCATTTAGGAGACTTCAAGATAAATGCTGAAGCCAAGTGACTGGGTGGTGGCAGCATATTCCTGTCTTTGTTGCTAAGGCAAACATGGGGCATAAACTCACAGTACTCTGATGGACCAATCAGACTGAGAATGAAAATATACCAATCCTTTAAGCAAAGGTAGAAATTATAGGAAAAGAGCCTATAATAAGACTCCTGACCCAAACTACTTGAGAGTGAAGTTCATAAAAACATGATGAAAAATAGGCTATTGTTATTAACTCCTCTGAAAAGGAATTTCAAGAAGAAGCCTCATGGTGTTGAGTGATGCCTATGGTGGGAATTGAGAGTTGCTGCTGCCAAGACCCTCTGGCTCCCAAATCTCTTGTGAATCTTACTTTCAGACCCACTCCTTGCAATGGCATCTGAAATGAATCCCTTGAATAAGTTTTCTTCAGGTGGCCATGGGAAATCCTTTCCTAGACACTTTGTTGCTAGGTTTCAGACAGACAGGCTGGGTGGGCTCCTTGGTGGGGGAATGCTAAGCAGACGGGGGATGTGGAGGCCTGTTCTGGGAAATCTCTAGAGCTGGAAAGAAAGAGTTTCTAGGTCTACTCTCTAGTTTGCTTTGTGCACTGGTTGACTCCTATGGACTCCTATGAATCTGCATATGAATTCCCTTGCCTTCTGGCTGCCTGTAGGTTTGTCTAGTGGCATGCATTGACAGATCATAGGATAGAGTAAGAAGTCCATGTGTGTATTCTATTACCTCTCTCATTGACAAGGTTGGTGGCAGCTCCTTTACTCCAATTAAAGCTGGAGCTCCTACCCTGAAGCCACTTCTCCATGGCTACAGCTCTTTCTGGGTCCTAGTAACAGCTCCCTTCCTAGCCAGGAGTGGAACAAAATAGCTTCCTACTGTTGTTAGTTCTCTGGTACCTCATCGTCGCTGGGGAGTTCCCCTAACCATGCCTAAGTTTTTGCAAATCTTCTATAATGCTCCTTTTGAGTATACCGTATGCTTCTTGCTAAGACCTGATAACACAGGGCAGATGTACAGAAAAAGAAAGCAGGGAAGTGCCAGGATCAAACTTGGGCTTACTTCACAGTTCTGTTAAGGGCCATCTGTTACCAAGTTCACTTCAAGTGTTAGATAAGACTCACTTATAATCAATATCTGGTTGTTAATAAAACAATGATGAAGAATTTATCCTTTGATATTAAACTAATCTGCCATATCCTTTCTTCATAAATAGTACAAAAGGAAAGTCTTGGGAATGACCAAATGATCTGCAAAGTCCCTTATGTAACTATGTTTTGTATAATGAACAATGATATTCATTCTAAATTAGGGGTTTAATGGTTAAGCTAAAAACCAGCTTTAAAGTGTAAGAGTTAAAAAATAAGTTAAGAATTATTTATATTCCAAGGTGAGCTTCACAGTGGAGAAAACTTAGTGATGAGATTGTGAATCCTAAAAGCAGGGCTCTCAAAATTTGTCTCTTCTTCTTGACCTTCTCACCTCTTGCATATGATTGGAGAAAATAAAACCTTACTTTAATTTCTGTTAGAAAGTGAAGATGTAGCCTTCATTTCAAGCCAGGCAAGAATGGTTCAGTCAGATACCTCTTCCAGGGTTTGATTAGCTCCCCCAAATTAGGGAATTGAGTTGTCAGAATATACTCAAGGGACAGGCTTATAAGGACATACCTGATTAAGTCCAGGAAGGCATCTGCAGCAGTCACTTGGACAATTTTGCCTTCTCTGTACATGTTTTCCTTTGTGCCCTTTCCAGGATGGATGATGATGACAACGATTATGCCAATCACCACAGCAATGATGGTGGTAGTCATGTAATAGACTACAGCTCGCATTCCCATCTTCCCTGATGCCTTACTATCTAGGGCCGCCATTCCTGGTGAAGGCAAACAGAAGGAGATTTCAGGAGGTGAGTCCAAGGGATTCTCCAGGGGAAGACAATGGGAACAGCATTTCCTTCTTCACTCCTTACCCTCATCCCACTCAGCAATACATGTTACAAGAAAGTGGCCCCAGATTTATTCAGGGGACCACAAAAGGTGAAGGGAAAAAGCCAGATTGGCTAGGAATCAGCTGTGCCAGTGAGCATGAAATCTCTCATTTTCAGCCCCAAGAGATGAGTTCACATGGACAAATAAAATAAACTCTGCTCTCTAATGGTTTGAAAATGCAGTGGAAATCTTTCCTTGGTTACTACTAGTTGGGGAACCTACAAATGTGAGTAGTATGTGTGTACATAGAAATATTTAAAATATTTTCTAATATTTAAATTATTTTCCAACAGAATAATCTAAGTTTACCTCAAGGAAGTTCAAATACTGTGGTCATTATTATTTTATAAATGTTTTGGGGAGTCTTTTTAACATGTTTTAGGGCCAGGGATTTAGCTCAGTAGTTCCACCGCCTGCTTTGGAAGCACAAGGTCCCGAGTTCGATCCCTGGTACCAAAAAATAAAAAAATAAAAAAAACAATGTTTTATGTAAAACTTATGTTATTATTCTAATCACCTGCTGATCTAGCTCCAATTTGCATTTCAGGTAAACACTAGATTCTAAAGCTAAAGTTCTCAAATATTTTCTCTGCTGTTTCATTTCAGCTCATCTCATAAAATTAAAGAAAATTATTTTGGTGGTATTCTTCTCACTCTTGGACCATGTCTTCCTCTATCTTGTCCCATAGGTCTAGGACATCTTGTCACATGTTAAAAAGACCTCTTTGCCTCATTTCAAGATACCTTCAAATTCTACCTTAGGAAAAGTGACATCTAGGCAAAAAAAAAAAAAAAAAAAGAAGTCATGACTTGAAGGCATCTTGAATGGTGCTAGCCTGTTGGACAAATGGTGCTTCTTTGGCTGGAAAACAATTGGAAATGGCACAAAACTAAATTATTTATAATAATATGGACTCTTTTGCTTCATTAGCCATTTCCTCATTTTTCTTCTTTTTTTTTTAATCCCCCTCAACCCATAATAACACTAAAATCCAAGTATAGTAAAATCCAATTATTGTTAGACTATTTTATTTACTATTTAAAACTGTGTTTCCACAAATGTATTAAAAGTTATACTATATATCAATGGTAGATATCAGAGTTTCATGGTTTAATATTAAGTAATGACCATGTTCACACAAACATAATTAGATTAAGATAAAGTATTGAAAAACTAGTGTCCGTGAGTGCCAGATGTCTGGTTGGATTTGCCCAAAAATGTTAATTTGATACAAAGGTAATTGAAGGTGGAAGTTGAATCCAGGAGCTTCAATTTATAATTTCACTTGTATCTGAATCATACCATTTATAAACATTTACTTCTTTTGTGGTACTGGGTATTAAACCCAGGGCCTTCACAGCGAGCTATATCCCCAGCCCTTTTTATTTTTAATTTGAGACCAGTTCTTGCTGTCATTAAATTTTGATCCTCCTGCTTCAGCCTTCCAGTGTGCTGGGATTACTGGTGTGTACCACCACATCCAGTTTACTCAGTACTTGATATATTTTTATTTTTAACAACCAATATGGCAGATTAAAAAAAGTTAAGTTTGAAGTCTTAACATTAAGCAGAATGGAGTGGGAACACAAACTCAGATCTTAGGTAACTAAGTTTAGTGAGCTTTCTGTGCCTAAGAAGACCAAATGCAGGAAGCCAACTTTAGCGTAAGTGTATGAACTTAACCCCTTTGGTTTGCCCATGTGCCTGAAACCTATGGTTAAGTATCCATTTATTGTAATGGCCTCACTTCAACACTTCAGCTACATTATAAATGGCCTAATCTGTTGTCAGCTGAAGTATCCCATCCTCCTTGCCCCACCCACTCTCCTCAGATATGAATTACATTTCCAAATATCTTGACTTTCCTGTGCTTGCCAAGATTGCTCTCGGAAGGGGCCCACTCTCTTTGTCATGATTGCTTGAACTTGCGGACACTGAAGACTGCAGTTCTTTTGGCTCTCTCCCTGTTGACCTGGTGAATGGTGTAAACACATGAGGCCAGATGGCTCTGCTAGGAGGCACCAGGCAGCAGTTTTTTCTTCCTCCAAGATGCTTTCTTTCCCTCTTGCCTCCTATTCTGTGGTGCCATTCCATTCCCAAGCCAGCTCTTCTTTGATGCTCCTGCCCACTATTCCCGACCTATAGCTATTCAGAAAGAATGCCAGGTGGTCAAGACACTACTGGAAACCAAAGTGGCAGACAAAGAAGAAGGTGTCATTGTCCTTCCCACCCCCAGGCAGAAGGACAGGGAAAGTGATCCCAGTACCTACTGCTGTAGGGCTTTCACTCTGGGAAATAAAGTTTATAGGCTTAAAAGTTACTTTTTAAGTGAAACTGATATGAAGTATTTTCTTCATACTTTGTAATTCTGAAGTAGTTGATGACAACCAAATCAAAAGCCATTTTCTTAGCAGTAAGTGCAGAAGAATAGCCAAATGAGAGGCCTCATCCACCTTTGCATATTGGCTCGTTTCCTTTCAAACAGGGTGAGACCACAGCTGTTACTGCTTCAGCCAAGAAAGGGCATGGTATCTTCATTAAGCAACTCTCCATGTAGGTTCTTCTAAAGGGGGGCTGACATCCCACACAAGATCCCTTGCTCACCTCTGCTCCCGGGGTACTCCAGCTTGTAAAACTAAAGAAACCACCAGGAACAAGGCCACACATTGTCACCAGGGCAACAGCAGGACAGATGTGTACAATCGGTTACACATCCAATGGCCTTGATACTGGTGCAACCAGGAAAACGGAGCAAGAACTCTGGAAGACAAAACCCCAAGTGAGCAGGGCATCGTTCTTCCTCTCACTCACCTGAACTCTGTGACCATCCTCTTTCCCCATCCTTGTGAAATATGAGAGCCTATGCTTTACACCAGAGACTAAACACATGTGTCTGGGGCAAGGTCAAAGTACTAAATCACTTAGCAGAAAGGGAGCTTTGGCAGGAATGTCCTATTGTTTGCACTGAGCTTTGTCACTCATTTTAAAATATAGGGGAGAAAAGAGCACTGGAGTGATGAGGACACAGGAAGTCACTTGGACATGGAGTACTTTCGAGAGTGCGTCACATCAACCATCTAAATATGCATTTGAGAAACACATTCCAGAACAAGTAGGGAAGATCATGTTCTTGACTTGTCTCTTTTTTTTCATTTGATCTGGGCTAAGTTAAGGCAGCCCCATTTAAAACATCCTGATGTCTTTATCATAAAAAGAATCTGCCATCAAAATCAAAACTCTCTTCAAACCCAAAGAAATCATATATTGTACTATTGCCACAAGTACCCTGATGGATCTTCCAGTTACAATGACATGTTTGTTTGTTTGCATATCTTGTATATTGTGACTTAAATTTATGCTGGCCCATTCATTCACTTACTGGGTTCTACCTCTGACTGGTGCTAGAGATTCATTTGATTCCATGACAACTGTACAATGCAGATATTGTTGATATTATCTTACAGGTGAAGCAAAAAGAGGCCAGAGAAGTTAAGTAACTCGCTTAGTGTTGTACATGGCAAAGGCAAGATCCACACTTCCAGAGAGTATCTTTACCACTATACCTCTCTTATGGACAAGCAAGGAGCTGTCCACACTGCACTTGCTTGTTATCCGCACTAACTTTCTCTAGCTTTCTTGCATTGAATTTAGTGTTGAGATGAGGTATTTGGCTTAAGGAAAATTGTATGGAGGATGTAATTGAGGAAAGCATCTGATCTATATGAAGGCAGAGCTGAGTACTGCTGGTCACCAGAAAGAGTAGCTGAGATATCAGTGCAAACTCTTCACCATTCTTAGAAAAACAGCCCAGAGCATGCATGTTCTAATGCAGGTTAGAGGACCATGAATTCTTTCTAGCTGTGAGCACTGGAACTTTATTTTCCTTTCTCATGTTCTATTCATCAATAAGCCAATCATAAAGGAAGAAATAATTTCTGCACACCTATTATAAGTTCATCAATGAGTTAAGCATCAAAAGGAGATGGAACAGGAAGCTTTCTGGAAAGTAAAAGATCAAAACTTTGCTTCAAATACTTGAGTACTTTAGGCAGCAGTCACTTGGAAGAGAGAGGAAAAGAAAAGAATTTCTTGGAGCAAATATGTAATTTCTGCTTTATTTATGAAGACAGTCTCTTGGTAATCAGTTTAGCACAACAAATATTCACCAAATTCATGGGATTTTGAGGGGGAGAAAAAAGAGGGATTGTTTCATAAATACGTATGTGGAACTCTGTAAGTCTGTGTTGTAAATTAGATTTCTTTTGGTATAATATTTGGCATTATCTCTTGGGTAAAGAAAACATGTTATCAGCCAAGTATTAAAGGATGATGTGAAAATGCCATGCTCCAAAGATTCTGTCATTTGCATGGGTTTTATTCTCCCAACTGATGGAAAAAAATCTATGCCTTATAAATTAATGTGTTTCAGTCTACTTCCCCCCAACAGTTCCTGTCTGTGGTTTAAAACATGAAATCTAAAGAAGCAGCCTTCTGTTCTGAATTGTCTTTTCACTTATCCTCATGATGTTTCATTGTTCTTCCAAGGCCCTTGGCCCAGGCCCAGAAAGACAAAAAAAGGGTGATGGCAACTGGTGATTAAAGAAGACTGTTCTGCTTCAGTTTTTATTTTATTTTAGATGTATTCCTTCTCCACAGTGCACTTCTCAGACATGCATCTAATGAAAGCTGCCTGTTCTTAGACCTACAATTTCAAGATGAGCAAGCTTACAGCAAGGAAACCAGGATGAGGCTCTGATATGTACTGTATCCATGGGAATACAAGGTGAGGGGGTTTCTTTAGTAGGAAAGTTGAGCTCTGAAAATATAGTGCTTCACATTTACAGATTGAGAAATTGGTCACTGGGTCCTAAGCAGATACTCACTACTGGACTTGGGAAACACTGTCTCCCCAGAAAAGGGGGGTGGAGCCAGTGTGCCAAAAAGCTCACAGAGGAAAGCCAAGAAGGTTGGGGTGTGTGTGCCAAGCAAATCACTTTAAATCTCTGTCTAAAATTGTATATAGTTTTTCTGCACAAAGTGGTTTCTTCTGGTACCTTTATAAATTAAACCACCTTGTAAAAAAAGCAGAAAGTTCTATCAGTTTATAAGTTCTGGAATTGAAGGCAAATCTTTAAAAGTTAGGCTCCAAATTATTGGTAGTGAATGATTGTATCAGAATTTTAAATCTATTAGTAAGCAGGTTGTAGTCTCTGAATTTAATCTAAAAGACAATAGTTGAATGTCTTAAGGCCAACATTAGGTGTTTTAAGAAGCATCTTCCTTTAATAAATGTATTTATGGTACCTGTGAAGTTAGGATGCCTGAGTTCTACTCCTGGCTTTACTATCATGTGGCCTTGCTAAGCCTCAGTTTCCTCATCTGTATTGTTTGAATGATGGAAGCTGACATAAAAAGGGGCTTTCATGTGGTGTGTGGCACATGGTAAGCATCAACCCTTTAGATGCTACCACTAATTAACTAGATAAATTTTAAACATACTACTCACAAAGTGTTATTGCACCTTTCTAAGCCTCCATTTCTCACCGAGGAGAGAAGTTAATAATACCTATATCACGAAGTTAATAATACCTATATCACCTATATTAAACACATAAAGTTGAGTACAAAGCAAGCCCTTGATAATGACAGTTACAATCACTCTGTGTCTCCTTCCACTAGAATTTTAGTGCCAAGACAGCAGGAGCATCTGCTTTATTCATTGCTGTAGCCTCAGAGAAAGAAACCAAAGAACCATTAGAACAATGCCTGCAAGTGGGAGGTACCGGATGATTATTTGTTGATTTAATAGTCATTATTGTTGTAGTGCTGGGTAGAGGCCACACACATTTTTTTTTAATATTTAGATTGGATTACTATATGGATTACAAGTATTAATGTTGCTTTTGTTTAAAATTTGCTGAAATTCTAACTCACCAATTTTGGTTGATTTTTTCTGAATTAATCTAAAATAGGGAGGTTTGTTGTATCTGGAACAACGAGAGACAGACCTTGTGAAGAAACAGTGGCTTGATATCACTTGGATCATCATTTCCAGAGTTGGGACATCATTCATTGCAAGGTGTTTGCAGGCAGGTAAGAAGACCAGGAAGATGACTGACCTCTATGCCTCACCAGCATGGACAACTCTCCTTCATACTTGTCCTTTGTTCTCACTCTCCCACTCTGATATTATTTTCCTTCCTTTGCTAACATATTTCACTCTTGCAAATGAGCCTATAGAAGTCACTGCTGTTATTCTATCTGTCCATATATTAACAGGAGAATGAGTGAATAATCAAAACTGAACAAATGCAAAGACACAATGTGAAAGATACTTATTATTGTAAGTTCAGGTTCGCAAACACTGGTGTATATCCCCACTCAGTTAAAAGTAGAGGCTTTAGAAGGAAACCAGGAGCTCCAGTATTCCCTGCGAAAATGAAGTACAGAAAAGCAAAAAAAAGAAACATTCTCTAATGAAAGATGGTTAAATGGAAAAAAAAATTAGTGGAGCAGACATTATTATTAGTGGCAGGAAAAGTCAAATACATCACTTTTACCTTTGGTCTGCTGTGACTAACCATGTAATCCCTTTTCTCTGGCTACAGTTGCCTTTGAGAATGAACTTGCATAAACGGAAGCAGTGAAGGGAAACTGAGGCCTAACTTCCACCACTGCTACCACTAATATCAAAGTGCTTCTAGTGCCCTTTGGCTTAACCTTGGACTTGGAGGCTCCTTCTCCTGGGAATCCATCCAGTGGGGGTTTCTCAGTGGTTTCTCTACAATGGTCTTGACCACTCAATAGACTCATTGCAGCCTCACACAGCCTTGTGATGGTTCCGGTTAGGGAGTTTGCCAGAGAGCCCACCACAGGAACTTCCTCTCACTCTCAGCAAGGTCACAGGAAACTGAGGGGGGGACTCTGAAATTCTCTCCTCAGAGGCCCCCAGCAGCTGGTGCGAGACCCACTGGGAAGTGATTTAGATACCCATTTACCCTTCACATTAGCCCATCCTTCGCTCACGGTATTGGAATGTGCGGCACAATATGCTTTTTTTGAAGAGGAACCAGAGGGTAATTCATCTTCTTTATGTGTGCTAAGCAGAGCAAGAGGGAGAGGCGAGCGGGAGCCTCGACGAGCTGGGGAGTAGTGATTAGTAACAGCTGACAGCCTCAGACCAAGACCCTTTCTTTGGTTACCTCATTGTAACAGCCGAGCACAAAGGAGTGACTGTCCTCTTGCCAAGACTTAGAAACCCAGGAGCACGGAAAATGGAAGCAAAAAGAAAAGTGTGTTGGGCAGTGGGGGTAACTGGCTGACCAAAGAGCCTCTTGGTCATACCTGTAAAGTGACTTGGAAAAGAAAGCTCTGTCTTGTGGGCGTGTGCGCCTTCGACCCTCTGTGGGGTGGACCATCCACCAGCAGCCACCAGGAACCTTAATATTAGTGGGAAGAGCAGGTGAATTCACTAACAGAAAGAGCCTGCAGAGAGCGGAGAATTGCTTTGGTTTAATGAGAGGAAGTTGTTTGAGGGCCAGAGCCCCAGCCCCCTCTGCCTTTTTCTCCCCCCAAGAATTATGACTTTCACCCACCCACTGGATGAGTAGTTTGCCCTTTCTAAAACAGCACTCTTTACTTTGGATTATGTTTCCTACTACGTTCCCACATGACTTTCTTAGGAAGATGATCAAGACAGCCTGTTTCCTAGGTGGCAGAGTGTTGAATGGCCATGACCGAATTCCACAGCTGGGTTCCACTTGTCCAAGGTTAACCAAAGGGCGCCTAGAGTTGACTGCAGAGCATGTCAGACCTCAAGGGGTGCCCTTTCTTCCCACAGAAGGCCTGTCTCTCACAGAAGAAAAGGAATTGAAATGAAAGACTCATAGAAGTTGAAAGCAACGTATGGTGCTGAAAACCAATTGGACCTGGCCCTGCTTTCCAATAGAATAGCTGAAACAAGAGTGGGGCTACAGGACTAGTGCTCGGGCTGGGACGTAGGAGATCTGTGGGGCCAAAGGTGCAGCACACACCCATGTGAACGGAAGTCTACCCATCTCCTACCCCTAGCCCCATTCCTTGGCATGGAAAGATTCTAGAGCCACAATGCAACCTGATCGCTCTGAAATGGACTGAGGTTAGGTTTGTGGCTTGAAACTGATGAATTTCTTATTAAAAACCATTAAGCAATAAAACACATTCACCTTATCTATTTTCCAAATTAAATCCAGAGATATTTATCCTATCTACTCTATAAACAAATGTATTTTTAATAAAATTCAGGTCCACATTTGGCCATTTGAGAGAGAGAGAGAGAAAGTTTGTGTGAAATTAATCTTTGGGGCTAGAGTTGGGAGCTGAGGAGAGGAGAAAGGGAAGACTATGCAGAGGAAAGAAAGAAAAGAGGAGGGAGAGGAAGACCAAGAAGCAGAGGCAGAAGGGTGAAAAAGTTCAATGGGTGCTTTTATGGCAATGTATTTTTTGGGCCGAGCCCAACAATACTCCCTTTTAGTTCTGATTAGTTTTCTCTGCATTTAAAAGCTCATCAACTGTTCTTATCTAATCTATAAAGGGATAAAATTTCTGACCCAGGGAGTCAGAGATTATATTCTTCCAACTACCTGAGCCAAACAATAAAGCTGTATCACGTCATGGAGTGAAAAAACTATTCCAGTTCTGGAATTCCTTGGCTTCCTTCATCTCTGCCTTATGAGTAGTAAGAGAACATTCTCTCCTTGGACCAGAAAAAGTTGCATTTTTGCCCCCTGGCTCAAGGGCAACAATGGAATCGAATTATTCCCGATATATTCTGCAAGTAGTGACTAACATGTTTATAACTTTTTTCCTTTACTGGAAGACAGTTGTTTCTGGATTCTCTACTTCACTTTTGAAATACCTATGAACACAATTTCTTTTAGCTTTTCAACTTTATATATTTTAATTTATTTTTCAAAGGGTATTTAGGGTTTCCTGATATTCCCTAATGAAAAATTTGGACAGTCCCCTATATCAAACTTCACTTTTCCTGATTAGACTTCAGGAATCTAAAAGAGTATACCAAGAAAAGATGTAGATGTGTCATTTGGTTGACTTGAGACTGATGTTGCATGGCATGGGTTAGTAAAATAATCCCTTAACATAAAATTTAGGAGTTGGATTGATGATGTCTCAGTCACTAGTGTTTGGAACACGCAGAACCATGGGATGAGTGCATTTGAGTAAAACATGATCAACTAAATGATTTTTAAAAGAGAGACAGAATACTGGAGACATTGGTGTTATCAAATTAATGTAAAATGAAAGGTTTATAAAAAAGGTAAAGGAAAACAGGGTGCAAAACACTGGACTTTAAATGAATGATTCAAAGGGCTTTGAGTACCCTATCACAAATAATGAATATGATGTTGAGGTAGCTAAGTTATGTGAAGGATAACTTGCTTCTTCTAAGAGTGACTACTAATTCCTTCTCCAATTAAAATATTTTCACTTATTTATGCAGTGATTCAACATTCATTAAAGAATTTCTTGATGCTTTGGTCAAAGACATGATAATCAGGCCTCTGATGTACAGCTTTTCCTCTGTATCCATCCTTGTATGGGTGTCAGGACCCCCTTGGATAACAAATATGTGGATGCTCTAGTTCCTTACATAAAATGATATAATACTTGCATATAACTTAACACACATCCTCCGTTATGCTTTAAATAATCTCTAGATTATTTATAATACCTAATGCAATGCAAACGTCATATAATTATTATACTGTAGTGTCTAGGGAATAATAATAAGTAGAAAAATGTCTGAATATATTCAGAATAGACAAAATAAAAATTTTCCCTGAATGTTTTTGATCTGCACTTGGTTGTATCTGAGAGTGTGGCATATGGAGACATAGAGGGCTATTTCTTACAAGCAATACAATTTAAAACAACATATTACTGTGGAATTGCCCTGAACAAATAAAACAAATAAAATTATTAAGCTGAGTGATTTGCACTAGAATTGGAAAGAAAATTGGGATGTTTATTGGTAAATACTGGAAGGAAATAGTTGTAGTCACCATGAACTCTAGAACCAGGTTGCTTTGAATCCTGGCTATTCCACTTATTTGAGAGTCAAGACATGCAATCTCTCAGTATCTTGCTAAATAGGGTTTTTCTGAGAAATAAATTAACATATATGATAGATTAGAACAATAGGTGGTATATACATCAATGATGTTTTTATTGTTCTAAAAATATTTTTGGTCCTGAAGGGTCCTTGGAGTAACACTGTAAAATATGAGAACTCTGTAAACTTACAGCCTATACCCCTCAAGGCACTGTGGTGAATGCTTTATCTCTTTTAATCCTTCCAAACAGCCCTCTAAGGTAGAGACTAACAATGATCAATGCCATTTACCGATTAGGAAACAAGGAGGTGAAATCCCTCACTCAGCATCACATCACTAATAAACGGCATTGCTGCCATCTGAATTCTTTTTCTACTCCAGAACCCACCATTTCAATCACTACACATACTGCTTTGGAGATTCTTTGCAAAATAAATTCTCTGCCCCGGGCTTATATCAATTGTTCATTTGCATTTGATCCACTTAATAGGGAATTGGGCCAAAAATCTGTTTAAGTTAATATTTGAAAGAGTACCATGTATCACAGTAAAATAGGATGAGGCATATATTTAAAGTCAAGCATTGAGGACAAGGGTTTACTGTCACAGCAAAGGACCCTTCCACTGGAGTCCGTCCTGACATCACAACATGGCAATTTTATTCAGAAGGTGTTATACTAAGAACTATCCCAAATTAAAGAAGAAAGATAACTCAGCCATGCATAATAACACACTGCTGAGCCCTGGATAATTCCTGGAACTCACAGGCCACTGGTGAAGCTGTAGCAGTCTCTCCCTCTCTAAACCGCATCCTTTCTCCAATGGTCCTTCTGAATCATTTCCAGATGCTCCCAATCTGTAGGATCTCTCACTGCCTCCAGTCAGTGCCCTAAAGCTCTGGCTGAAACTTTCTTTTCTCAGCTTCATTTCTCACTCAGGCTCACCTGATTATCCCAGCAAACTAGACTGCTTAGTATTCCCTAGAAATATCTTGACTTTTCCTCTTTCTCCATCTTTGCTTTCAAGGCTTCCTATGCTCTCATCCTCATTTCCTGTAGAAATCCTTCTGCTAGTCCAGTCCCTAAATTCCCAGAGCACATTCTTTATGCTTCTTGGCTTCACAGTCTGCTTTGTTTTCCAGTCATGTGTGTACTTGTCAGGCTGTCCATTTAAATCTTCAACTCCTTGAGGCTAGAGACTAGCAATGCCTCTTTGTATCTTTATTGCCTGCATTGGTCAGCACATTGCTTGCCCCCAACAGGAGTCCAATAAATGTATCCTGGACTAGATTCAACACCAACTTAGAAGTAGCTACTCTGCTTTGTCAAAGTCTGTCCTGAATGTGCTCAGTGCTAACAAATTACTCCCAACACAGTGCGACCAGTGCAGAGTACAGTGAACTATTAATATTTCTACTGAGAAAGCATATGGCCATATTCATTCTATTTTAGCTATCACTTGGTTCATATTAAGGTTTTAGTCACATGAACTGCTGCCAAGCTCAGTTGCTCCGTATCCTGTAATTGTGCAATTGTCTTTTGAATCTAAAAGCAGTAACGTACCTTTATTCCTTGCTCAACTTCATCTTGTTGGTTTTCATCCAGCATTGCAGCCTATTGAAGTCATTTTGATTGTGATTACAGCCACATATAGTGAAAGCCATCCTTTTTTGCCCTTATGTCATCTGAAAACACTAATAGATACTTTCTATGTCTTTGAGCCACTGATAAAAGTGGACTAGGATGGGGCTTTTTGAAAAGTACACTGAGATACTTCTCCAATTGTCTTTCTAGGTTGATGTAGAATTCAAATCCACTTCACTGTTTTTATCAAGTCAATTTTATTGTCAAAGTATTAGGGAAGGCTAAAAAAATTTCTGAACAACTGAAACAAATTGGATCAGGAATCCCACAGCCAAAATGTTATTACAGGAAGGGGGTATTTTTAAAACATGAAAAGACTCTTTATAATACATGGAGCTATTACAAGATGATTTGTGACAATACTTTAAGGCTGACTTTGTAACTTTAGGAAATAGCTCTTTTTTTCAATAGCATGCTATTTATAGCCAATAAGTGCTAGCAATTATGGTAGGTAAAAAAAAAAAAAAAAAAGAAAGAAAAAGGTCAGGAATCACACATGATGTGAGTTGCAATACTAATGTTCTCAAACATTCACAGTTTTAGATGTAAGCAATACAGTACTGTATTTTACTGTGTGTGAAGCTGTGTCCTAGCCTAAGTAAACCATCTAACATTGCCTCTAACTTGCACTCGTTTATTTTTTGGTGCTGAGGATAAAACCTAGAGCCTCCCAGATAGTAGGCAAGTGCTCTACCATTTAGCTACAACCCCAGGCCTGTACTAATTTTAATACAATGGAAACTTGATTGTAGAGAACTTAATCTGGATAGGAAATCTGCAAATACCCTTGGAAACCAAGTCTGTCATTAAAAAGCCAAAATTAAATACCTAAAACTGAGGCTAAGTTGTAGTTGAGACCCTCTCACTTTGGTGAGTAAGGCCAAGGAACCCAAGAGGTTCAATGGTTCACAAAAGGACATTACTAGTTAGTGATGAGCTGGGGACAGAATGAAAGCTTCATGGCCTTTTGTTCACAAAAAACTGTATAAAGCTGTATGTAAGAAACTTGAAACTGCTCATATTTATATCAAATGTAGTTTTTCCAATCTTGGAAAGTTATGTGCTTTCTTGGCAAAGTAGTTTCTAAAGAATTCTAATGTAGAAAATACATAGTGCTTTCACTTATACTTAGGGGCACCAGAAAGTTTCTCCTTTGGAAACATCTAGGCAAGGCAGTGAGCCGGACTCAGGTGCAGCAAGTCAGCTGACAGGAGCTGAAGTAATGTGCAACATAATCTCTGAAACTGGCTCCGGATTAGGCGGCCAATGAGAATGCCGTCAGAGGGCTGGGCCATGACTGAGGAAACAACTCTCTCTGGGCAAGTGAGAGGAGGGGCCTTATATCCGATACTCTCCAGCAAGGAAGCCAGAAGGGACTCTGAAGTTGAGGTTATGGCAGTGAAACAGAATCTCACACTAGTGGTCACCACTGACATTAGTCCCGTGCCTACAGATTCAAGGAAGTCACTCTCACAGCCATGGTCTGCACCGAGCTCACCTCCAGATCTCTCATGTATGACAGATATTTTTAGTACTATTGCTACTGTTATTTCCACTTCAGAAATGAAACCAGAATCCCAAAGTAACTTCTCCCACAGGGAGTTAGTGCTGTGACCTGTACAGAAATTAGTCTGGTGCTTCTAATGTGTATTCTTTAAAAACCAAACAGGAGTGACCACATGTAAACATAGCCAGATTGAGCTTTCTTGGCAGCCCCTAGCAGGGCCCCAATTCAATTTTCTGATATCAACATTTAGTCTCTCTGCAGAGGAGGGAGATCCAGGGCCTGGGGTCCAGGTTTAACAGCTCTGTGACTTCCTTCATCAGTGCTTCTCATAGCTAACAGAGGAGTTCAATATTGAATGAATTAACAACCTCAGCTGGACAATAGCTGCTGCACATGACTCAGAGTGCAGAAGCAATGAGGGCCAGGAATGAAGTATGAACACATATAGCAGATGGTGTCAGGACTATTTACAACACAGCTGGTGCAAGCAAGAGCTACACGAGATCTGGTGGGAAATACAGGATATGTGCAGTCTGTGCCTATGAGAAGTGTATTGACGGAGGGCACAGTGCTTGGGAAATGCCTCATGGAGGCTGTAGAGTTGCTTTCCAGTCAACATGAGGGTAAAATGTTCAAATAGGGACATAAGTGGTATAAAGAAGTGAGGTAAATGGGATACCCATGAATGGAGAATCAGTGCACAAGATACACAGATGAGCCTTCATCTACCACTGAGGGTTTTGAAGCCTGAGATTTTCACCATCTTAGCCAACTCCTATCGCACTTTGTGCATCCAAACAATTTTCAGTGTCCTCCTAACAGCCGTGGAGGGGCATGGGAACCCCTTCAGAGGAGGATTCAGAGTCTTCTCCAATTAGGCTGTTAAAGAAAACATTAACATTTTCTTTATTTTTAGCTAACCATCCTTGGCTCATTTGAGATCTATGTATTGAGCACTTATTGATGCCAGGTGTAGGAGCTACAAACCGAAATCTAACTCAGTGTTTGTTTTCAAAGCCTAAGAGCCCAGAGTAGCACAGCATTTCCCAAGATAGAAAGTGTGAGGGGTTGAGAAAGGAATGCACATGTGGCAAAAGAAAGGGACCAGGGGAAGGGGACTTGGGGAAACTTGAATAATCTGTAAGTTGGAGTTCTGGCAGCACTACTGAGGACTATCAGAAAAGCTCATCCAAAAAGAAGGAACGATGTTAGTGTCAAATCAGATCTGTTCATGCATGTTTACCAGATTTGACTTGGAGAGTCAAGGATTTAATAGTGGTATTGTCAGAATCAATAAATAGGTTAAGAGAACTGATGAGAGGTTAACGTGGAGCCAGAAGTCAAGTATTTATGTGAACGTGGAAATACACTGAAAGTCTAAGAGCTGTTGAAATTCTAAGACATGAAATAATCCAATATTTGATAACCAGTATCCCTCACAGTGCCGCTAAACACCTAGCATCTGTTCACATCTATTATGAGCCATCTCCTCAGGGAGGAAACATGAAGGGATTGCAAGCAGCTGCTGAGAGAAGTGTGTCAGCAGGGGATGCTGCATCCACACTGCAAGTTTATGCACTAACACATTCATTAAGTAACACCATTACCGATCCTGCGCACTGCAAAATGGACAAGGAATTCAACTGCAAGGCAAACGTGTGGTCAGTGCTTCTAAAAGGTCATGAAACAACGTAAGGAGTATATCTTAGAAAATGCATTAAAAAGTGAACTAGCAAATCAATCTGGATTCTCACACAGCGCTTACAAAGCTGTCTCTGTGCTCCCGGTGAAAGCAGACAAACCATTTCACAGGCTGCAATTGATAGGAGCTATGTCAATTTCTCCCATGCCAAATTTAGAGATATAAACTTTATTTTATGATCTGGAAAATGCATGTGCAAGGTTCCTAAGAATTGTTCCTGATAATTTTCTTCTACCGTGCCTTTATATCCTAGAGTCACTAGGGAAGAAGAATTATAAAGGCATGTGTTATAGTAGTGTTATGAATACATAGCTATTTTGGGTTACTTTCTTTTTATGAAACATTTTAGGCCCAGCTCTTGCTCTGTGGGTAACTCTGGGAATTCTCCAAGGCCTAGGGAAGATGTGAATCTAGCTCTTTGTGTCTGTAACTGTACACCTGTGATTGATGCAGAGGATGAAAAGAATACACGGAACACACATTGTTCTATTTTTAAGCTGTTGTACACAGTTCCAGGGGAGGGAGAGATGACATTTCTCCCCTTGAAAGTTACCAAGAGCACAGCTATTCTGCTGTAGAGTAAACTCATTTTCCAAACTTTGAAGACAGTTAACTCTAAGTACTGATGGGGAATGAGTGCTCTGTGTGTGTGTGTGTGTGTGTGTGTGTGTGTGTGTGTGTGTAAGCTCATGTGCATGAGTGCCCATACCAATTGGAGCTTGGATGTCAAAATATATCTTTCCTCACATCTGGAAATGCCTGTCAGAGAAGCAAACTAGCTGGCAAGCAGAAAACTTCTTGTAATGTTCACTGTTTCAACAACAGACACACACACTTCTATGTCCTAGGGCAGAAATGCATGCCACGGTTTTCATAGGCATTCCACCACATATTAACTGAAAGATTAATCAGTGACTCTTTCCAGGAAAAGAATTGGGAAGTGCTCTTTACCCATAGAAGGAGTAGGAGGAGGAAGAAGGAAGAGGAGGAAGAGAGGGAAGAAGAAAAGCCAATTGGTTTTGGGCACAATATTTCTCTAAGTCAAGTGTCCAAATATTGGCTTTTCTGGTCTAATACTGCTTAAAGAAACAGTGTGATGGTTTTAGACCTTAGACCCAGAAAGTCTGCAGACCTTTAATAACTTTCCAAAGTGTGTTATGCAATATGTAACCCTCTAAAAAATGAAAGTGGAGCCTTTCACAACACTTTATAGAGTAACTTAGAATCTCAAAAAAGTGACTGTTGCCAGCTCTTGGGGATGGAGTGTTGAACAAAACAGTCCCTTCTTTCCTGACACTTACTGTTAGCTGGAGGAGGTAAAAACTGTTAACAGGGTCACCTAATTACACTGCAAGGGAGGCAGTCACCTGAAAGACCTGAGGGTAAGGAAAGGTTGCAGGTGAGGAGGTTGGGAAAAAGAGTCCAGACAGACACGAGGCGGGGCGGTGGGGAGCCGGAGTGAAAAAGAAAGAAATAGGAGCCATGCCAAACGCGCTCAGAAGTTTGGCTTATTCCAAAAGCAATGTGGGGAATGAGTTTCGAATTGAGTTTTGTCTTTGTGCTAAAAAAAAAAAAAGCAGGCAGGAAAAGAATAAGATTCTGAGGAGTGTGGTGAGGGGAAGCCAGGGAGACTAGAACAGTCACTGTGGATTAGGATCACTATGATGTTGCCTGGACTGGGTAGGTGGTGCTTTCAAGGGAGTCAGTGGAGTTGGGGATGTAGAATCAACTGGGGAGGTGGAATCAACAGGCCTGGGATGGGAGGAGTGGAAGGGGGGGCTATGTTTCTGACTTAGCCCCTACTTCAGAAAATTTTTTTCTTTGATTTTTTTAAAAAACACTTTTCAATAATTTTTCTGTTCTTTTGCTCTAAATCTAAAAGAGCTGAACTCCCCTCCATGTTTATGTTCTTTTACCAGAACTACATTTGTTCCACATGTGCTCATGGTCTTCATAATAATGAATTGGCCCTGTAAGATCTTAGTAATTTTAGTGGGACCAAGAGGTTCATTTTTGGCAGAATTTTGCAGTCTTTACTGTGTCTATTAGCTTACTTTGCAGACAATTCGATTTATGTATATACCTGTGATATACCTTACAGTCTCCTGTTATTCTGAAACCAAAG
Organism: Heterocephalus glaber; assembly: GCF_000247695.1. The sequence continues at coordinate 18,358,493 of NW_004624759.1, forward strand.
GAAGAATTTTTGTGAGTGTAAAGAAGTATCCACTGCGTTGTCAAAGTCTGGCCCTGCCAAACTTGGTCCTTTTGGTCAAGTGCCTTTACTGGCTCCTGAATGCTCTGGGCACTGGGGCTTTTCAAGGCCCCTTAGAACTTCAGAATTCTGCTGTTTCTCAGTCTGTGAACTCATAACCACAGCACAGTGACTGGGGGGTGAGGGGAAAATGTTGTATCTCCACAGAGATACAAGTCATGAAATCCACTGTGAAAAATCAATCTTACATGGCAAGGATGTAAACCTGGTCTCTTCAACAAATAAATCACAAAAGAGTGAGAAAGATAGATACACAGACAGAGATAGGGAAGTGGGGGTAGTGCTTTCTCACACTTACAGATGTAGAAACGTGGTCAAGCATTCAGTGTATGAATGTGGCTTAATTTAAACCAATAAACTGTAAAAAGAGAAAATAAATAGAGATTTTTTGAAAATGGGCTGGCTGATAATAATAAAAGACAACTGTTAACTTTTAAACAAGTTATAATGGGAATTATACTTGTGTTAAGGGAAAAGAATCCTCTTTCAGAAGCAAATAAACTAACCTTTCCCTCAGACTATGGAAGTCCCTTCCTGTATTCAAAAGAGAAGCCTTCTACTGTAATCCCAAAATTAGAGCCCAAGGTAGGGACAGTGGATAAATTCACCCAACGTTTAATCCTAGTTTCCTCACCTGCCTTTACACTAGGAGTCGGATGCCTCTGAAATACTAAGGTAGAGTAACATTGCTTGGCAATATATTTTTGAAAGTGAAACTAGTGCTTCTTTTTTTTTTTTTTCCGGTCAAATTTTAAATGCACTGAAGGGACTCATGATGGAACATTTTAAAATTTGTTATTCTTGGAAAACTTACACAATGACTTGGAACTGGAAAGGCACGTTCCACTCAGGTGTTAAGGAGTGAGGGAAATGAGTATCAGAGTGTCTGAATACAATCTTTAGAGTTTAAAAAAACCATGTAAATTTACATAGTTCCATCTGTCCTCTACATACCAACAACAAAAACAAAACAAGAAGCTGCATTAACTACTATTAACTACTGAAAGGAGTGATTTTTTAAAAATCCCTTAAGTATAATGAGAATGGAATTGTTTTTGAGAGCTCACTGATATGGATTTTTCTTTAGGGTACTTTCTCAAAGTGAACTACACCTTGGCTTTTCAACACAGTCAGGAATTGTTTTAGAATCAATCTGTTGGAATGAAACTCCTAAAAAAGAAAAATCTTTCTTGCTAACAGAAAAGATACAAGTTACAGAAAGCCTACAGACCTGCTCTTTATACCACTTTTCCACCTTGGACTTGGCAATAACAGAAAATAGTATTGTATTCTTCTCTGGGTATTCTAATAGCAGGAATTTACCCTAATGTTCCATGTTTTGGGGGATGGAGACAATGAAATTCTCAGACAATCTTTTACAAATGAGCCAATCAGATAAATTCATCCATTTAGAGTAATTTGTGACTTTTACAATTAAGCATACATAAAGAATATAATAAATGAATTGTACAGCCAAAAACGCTCGTTGTATATAGTATAAAAGTATATATTTATGGTGATTTTCTTGAATTTTTTATTCTCATAGTTTGCTCTGTTGAAATCCTAGCAACATTTGAAGCTTAAGTTATTAATGCAGCAAAGGTCATGAGAGATCAAAATCCTACACTTTCCCTGAAAAAGTCTTTTCAATGTATGTGGTTGCAGGGAAAAAAAGCAAGAAGTACTATCTCTAAAGACCAATTACACTCTGAGCCTGCTCATGACTAAAAACTTTCAAGTTTGCATGCTTTGAATGTGGATTTAGACAACTTGTACATACGGAGACTGATACCGGTACCTCAGTGTCATAAGAAGGCTAGAGATTATTTTACACACTGTGGTTGTGAACAAGATTCATCAAACCCATAAATGCTTTCCAAGGGCAGCTAAAGGTTGTAAAAGCCAAACTCTCAAACCATTCGGAGGAGTGTGGGATCTGGTTCAGATGCCCATGGGGTTGTTCCAAAAATGGTAGATTCCATGAGTTTAAATTAAGTACTGTGCTCCAGATTATACTGATCGTTAGTAAAAAGGTCTCTTGAGGGCTGGGGATGTAGCTCAGTGGCACTGTGCCTACCTGGCAAGCACAAGGTCCTAGTTTGATCCCTGGTACCAGGAAAAAAAAAAGGTCTCTTGATACAAATCTTAAATTTCCTTCAAAAGACCCTACAATGAAAATTTGGGATCTCTGCCTTCATGCACCCTGCACTTGGAGAGGAGACTCTGGCGTGGGGCCTGGAAAAGCAAGTTACAAGGTTAAAGAAGGTCCTGCCTGCTGGTAAGAACTGAACAGAGAAACTGTATTTTCTTCATTTTCTTTCAAAATGGAGACAGTGCATTAAAACAAAACACAACAGAGCAAAACTTAGCAGGGCACAGTGGCACAAGCCCGTAAGCCCAGCACTCTGGGAGTCTGAGGCAGAAGGATCACAAGTTTGAGCCTAGCATGAATAACTTCTTATTGACCAAAAGACGTCTTATAATGAAGAAGGAGAAGGAGAAGGAGGAGGAGGGGGAGGGGGAGGGGAGGGGGAGAAGGAAGAAGAAGAAGAAGAAGAGGAAGAGGAGGAGGAAGAAGAAGAAGAAAAAGAGGAAGAGGAAGAAGAAGAAGAAGGGGAAGAAGAAGAAGGGGAAGAAGAAGGGGAGGAGGAGGAGGAAGAAGAAGAAGAAGAAAAACAAGACACAACAGTGGTCCCGAGTTCGATCCCCAGTACCAAAAACAAAACAAAAACATCTTGAAGTTACTGCAATAAATTATGATACAAGAAACTGCTCTAAAGTCTAGTAGTTGTAGCAACTGCTTCCTTTTCTCAAAAACTGATTTCAGCTCTAAAATAAAATAAATTGATCTCCAGACTCTTGATGTTCATTAAGAAAATCTGATCAAAATTTGATGCTGACAAAAGTCCCCAGCCATGCCAGGTGTGGTGGCGCAAGGCTGTAATCCCAGCACTCTGGAGGCTGAGGCAGGGGGATCACCATGAGTTCAAGGCCAGCCTGGGCTACATAGTGAGTTCAAGGCCAGCTTTAACTACATAGCGAGATCCTGTCTCAAAAAAAAGTTCCCATCCATGGAAGAATCACTGATTTTATCTTAATTTTTTGTAAGTACTTTTCAGTGTAATTAAACTGATAGGTAGAATGGTATTTGGTCTCTCTTCTCTCTCCTCCTCTCTCTCCACCCCCTGCTTCTGAGTAATGTTTGGAATCATTTTGAATGCCCAAGGAAATATTATCCTTAATAAAAAATATTTGAATTTAAGAGTATCGTGATTGAACATCAAAAATGAAAACATTTATTTGGAAGGATCAAATATGCTTTGTACCAGTGAAATTCATGGCAGTTAATTTTTTCTTTAATACATTGGGAATAGTTAAATTATTTCATTCAACTTTCTCTTAATAGATTGGATTATGAATGTTATGTGTCTGAAAATAGAAATTGATCAAGAGTGTTTTTTTGACAACTTGCAGTGCTCAGAGTATTTTAAGAAGAAAATGATCAAATTACTCTTATTTGAAACTAAAACAAAACAAAACAACAAAAGCCTACACATTTCCAATAGTGTAATTAAAGAAAAACAAATGAAAATGTATTTATAAGATTGTGTCACAGAAGACCTGTGTTCATTGGAATAGATATAGCTTGGCTAATGACCCTGGGACTTTGGAATAGAGATGATTTCACTTAGAAACATCTTATGAAGCTGATCCCATCCTGACCTTTATATCCAGTAGCACAATTAAAGTCCAGTGAAGGCTGCATACTTTTATTTTTTATTTTATTTATTTATTTTTTCTTTTGGTACTGGGGATCGAACTCAGGGACCTTGTGCTTTCGAGGCAGGTGACAGAACGACTGAGCTAAATCCCCAGCCCACGGCTGCATACTTTTAAATTCTTGCCACCAGTTCTGCTTCCCCCACGTCATGCTCTTTGTATTCCACTGAGGCAGGAATAACATACCCATAAAATTCAAGTAATCTTTTTCTCAGAAATAGCCCTTTCAGCATTTTTGTGGGTACTGTACTATTGAAAGAGAAAATTTTCAGAGACTTAGGAACCACATGGTAGAATTCTTTCTTCAAGACCACACATATGACAATGCAGTCTTTTTCTTGGGAATAATCTCATGTTCCACTAGGCAGGGAAATCAGCAGGGACAAAGGCTCACAGACCCCTGTGCCCGTGTGACCCATATGTGCTGAGAGCTTGACTGCCAGGCATAAACAAAACGGGGACAGGATCTCTGCCTTCATGCAGCTTGCACTCGGAAAGGAGACTCTGGCCCTGAGCCTCCAAAAGCAAATCACATGGTCGAAAACAGAGCCGACACACAAACCAGAGTGTGGTTTTGTCCAACCATGGCTGAACAAAGCCTTACATTTATCTTTCCAAAAAGTTTGAGATGTTTTGTTTACTTCTTTGAGGGTTTGTATTTTATTATGTGCCCTGTGAGGATTTCAACACTGAAAAGATAATCTGTAAAGCAAAATAAACAAAGGAAACTAATCATCACTGAAAAGAACTAGCCCTTGTTATCAAGGATGTTCCGTGCGATACTCCATCAATGTACTTTAACATATCCTTGGTCGGACTAATAATTCATACTATCTTCAGCAATTTCGCCAATGGAGCTTTTGAAGGAGCACAATCCTGTCTTCCTTGCTATCAACTTCCAAAGACCCAATCATGTTTGTTTTCCCTTATCAACATAATTTTATTTTATGAAAGATTATTCAGTAGCTTAAATTCAGCTCCCACCAAAGAATCTTTTGGGGGTTTTCTTTAATGCACACAAGGGAATGACTTACAATTAACACATACGTTATAGTCAGCTTCTGTACTTGTGAATTCTTCATCCAAGGATTCAACCACCATGAATAGAAAACATTTGGAAAACAAATTTTATTTGTACTGAACATGTACAAACTTTTGGGGGGGGGCATGAATCCCTAAATAATAAAGCATAACAACTATTTATATAGCATTTACATTGTATTAGTTATAAGTAATCTAGAGATGATTTAAAGTATTTGGGAGGATGTGTGTAGGTTATAGGCAAACAGTGTGCCATTTTACATAAATGACTTGAGTGTCTGCACATTTTGGTAAGCAAGGGAGTTCCCAGGACCAAGCTGCCATGGACACAGAGGGATGACTGCACTTATATATCTAATGAGGGATGTTAATGCCAATGCAAAGAGATGCTTGGGCTGTAGTTGTACTCAGGAAGGAAAATTTAACAATAACATGTATTATGATAAACTGACTCCCCAATCAAAAGTAAATTCTTTGCAGCTTCTCCTAGGAACTCAAGAAATGAGACAGAAGCTGAATGAAACAACTTCTCAAGTGACTGAGAATGGTGTGCTTAGGAAACCTTTCAGGTCTGCTTCACTTTGGTCTTTCCTGATTGAAGATCAGAAGTCAGTGAAAATCATTTCCTAAAGATGGAGCATTTAAGACTTGGGTTTGAGGTCTTATTAGTGCTTTCAAAAGTGGAGAGTCCTAAAAACACAACTTGAGGGGCATCTTTTTTGTTTTTGGTTTTTTTGAGATAGGGTCTCACTATGTATTTCAGACTGGCATTGAACTATGTAACCCAGGCTGGTCTCAAACTCACTGCAATCCTTTTGCCTCAGCCTCCCGAGTGCTGGGATAACAGGTGTGCACCACTAACCCAGCATTTAACCCAGCAGTTTGAGGGTCAGATACTCAAGTACAGATATCTATGAAAGGAAATATTTACTTTTTTTTCTGAATTGAAAATAACTGAAGGGATTATAATGCATAATAATAAAAACATTATAATAGCTATGTATTTCAACCCTATTGTAAAAGAACTACACAGAGCTTCTAGCAACAGGACTGCTCTGGAAATTGAGCTGTACTAGGAGACCAGGCAGCTTGTCAAATCCATTGCATCCTGGAGAGATCTGTACCTCACTCTAGTCTTAGCATCCATATTCCTTGGAGGACTTGGAGTGTGAAATCCAGGGATCCTCTCGCTGCAGTCTGTGTCTTCCTTACCCTCACCTTGGTACCAAACCACCTTCTTAGGTCAACCCAGGAAGTAGCTGAGAAAAGTCTTAACTTTGAGAAATATCTAATCACTGCCTGAAAAACTCACATGCTAGATAACCCAAGTTTTGGAATGGCTCATTTCAGAAAATAAAATCCAGGATAGAAAGGAAAACTATCTAACTCAAAGCAGTAAATAATGTGCTTTGAAAGCTTTGCATAAATCCTGTAGCTGCAGAAGGTTAGACTGATAAGTGACCATTTAGAATGCCCCTTTGAAAGCATCGGCGTTAAAATATTATACCCAGCTCATTGATTTTTAAATTTTAATTGTGGTAAAACTCTCCCACATAACCATATCGTTCAGTAAAATATATTCAAATTACTGTGTAACTTGCATGATTTTTATATATTACCATTATTATAATTAATTTTTGCAGTGCTGGGGATTGAGCCCAGGCCTTTGCGTGGTGAGCTACAGCACCAACCCTTTATTTTTAAAAATTGGCTTTTTTTCACTGTAAGCTGAAGAAATGAACACATCTTAAATTTTAATGGAACAAAAAGTTATATAATTTATGAGTTTAACATCTATATTTCAAAGGATTTCACCATTTATCTTAGTGTAGCCAAAGACAACATGAATTTTACCATTTTTGAAATATAAAATGCACAGTTTTAATTCTCAAACTACTTATCTTAGCCTTTGAAGTTTTAACTAAAACATGAAACTCTGCAAATAAAAGCCAGAGTCCTCCTATGCTTAAGACAAATGAAATGTATTTTTAATGAAGTGCCACTGTTTTAGACAATGCCATTCAATTACTTCCTTTTTTGAAGAAGGTGAAGTTTTATTTCATAAGTACCTAATAGAACAGAACCAGAAATTGTCATCAGTGTTTTATTGTTTTCACTATACTTTGTAACAAGCATTTCAGAGTGCTTATTTATAGTATTAACTAGTATTTATAGTATTAACTATAGTATTTATAGTATTAAAGAATCCTCAAGAGTGATCATATCTATGACTCATGACAAGCTTTATAGTAATTGCTGTATAACCCAGTGTCCAGAATCTTAAAAAAATTTTTAAGATTAAAAGTTTTAATATAGAAAGACTATTACAACTCAATAAAGACAACCCAACTAAAAATGGGCATAGGATCTGAAAAGATTCTTCCATGGAAATATAAAAATAATCAATAGCACATGAAAAGACATTCAACCTCATTACCATCAGAAAAATGCATGTCAAACCACAAGAAGACAATGCTTTATACCCACTGTGACAAATATATAATAACAAAATGACAGGTAATAACAAGAAATGGCAAGGTAATGGCAAGAAAATGGAAAAATTAGAATCTTCATACACTGGTGGTGGGGATAAAATAGTACAGCTACTTTGAAAATTGTTCTGGCAATTCTTCAAAAGATGAATCAAGAATTACTACATGACCAAGCAATTCTATTCCTAAATGCATACCCAAGAGAAATGAAAACATATTTCTACAAACGTTTGCAGCATTATTTATTATAACAAAATGCAAAACAGAACAAAATTCAGAACAGTTCATATGTCCACCAACTACTGAAAGGAGAAATAGAATGTGGTATGTCTATATGATGGATGGAATATTACTCAGCTATAAAAGGAATGAAATACTCGGACAGAGGATGTAGCTCAGTGGCACTGCACCTGCCTGGCAAGTGCAACATCCTTAGTTCCATCCCTGGTACCACAAAAAAAAAAGGAGAGAAATACGAATATATGTAACAACATAGGTGAACCATGAACCTTGAAAGCATTATGTTAAGTGAAAGAAGTCAGTCACAAAGGATCATATGTTGAGTGATGCCATTTATATGAAACATCCAGAATAGGTAGATTTATGGAGAAAGAAAGTACTAGATTACTGTAGTCTTAGCGCTGGGAGAGTGGAGGACTTGGGGAATGTTGGCCTGAGAATGCAGAGGATTTTTTTTTTGTAGTGATGAAAATCTAAGATTGATTTTGGTTGTACAACTCTGTAAATATACTAAAAGCCATCAAATTATACACTTTAAGTGAATAAATTGTATGAATGTAAATGAATTCTCAGCAGGCCAGTTAAAAAATAAGTGCAATCTTGAAATAAGATAAACCTAGGTCTACCAATATCAAGAAATAATTTTAGATCGCTTCTCGGCCTTTTGGCTAAGATCAAGTGTAGAAATAATTTTAGAGACTTCACATAAATAAAAGACCCTTTTCAATTGCAATATAAGTTTCTACCTTATGAGGAGCAAAGGGATGTTAGTGGTGAGTGGCAAAAGGTATGATTCTAAGCCAGGGAAAGTCCAATATACTGCACTATAATGTACCTTTCACATAAGGTAAATGTGCTTTCTTGATGTATATAGCACTTCAGGCACTTGGGCTCATTTGGGAGTTAAAGTTCAGATGTTTATTTAACTGGAAATTACTTAGTGACTTCAAGTCAGTTCCCACAGAACATCTGTGTTCCATAAGCTACACTCAAATGTTTTCTCCTAAAGTCAAATAATGATGCCTTGTGTACAACATAGAAACAAAAGTAATAGATTAAATTTGATAGATTAAATTCACAATTTCAAGGTTTTTCACTATAGATTCTTCACCTTCTCTTGCTCACTATCTGTTTGAATGCTTGTAGAAAAAGAGCTTGAAAGTTATGAAGTATTACACTTAAATGATATTAGAAAATTTGAAATTATCAATTACTCTTAAATTCAATAGCTTACTGTATTTATGAAAATATGCTGGTGGTTTTGTTCTTATATTTCATAAGAGCCATATTTTCTCATATTTAATGTGACTACTTCACATAGAATTCAATATGTAAGCATTTACTAATTGTACTTGTAAGAATGTTATGAATTTTTAGTTTGAAAATTACTACACTGATGTCTAGCGCTAAAAGTATCTGGGGTCTGTGTTAAAGAAATGCTTTCAGATAAGTCACGTAGAGGGTCTAGATAAGACTAAAATTCTAGTCTCAAATGAAAAAATATGGCAAGATTCTAGTATAGAAGGTACAGATGTTTCCATTTTTTTCTTACATACTTAATGTGTAGTTTAGGTATGCTGATAATAAGAACTTTTTTGTATGAATTGCTATCTTTCAATTTGGCAAAATTTTGCAAAGTACTCTCAGGAAGTTAGCTTTAAAATAAAACTTCAGCTTTTAGGACACTCAGGAGCAATGCATTCAATTTATAGCTCAATTAGAACCATTCTAATATTAAATGTTATATTTACACCATACTTGGCTTCTAATGACCTTACTTTAGTAATTAATAATTCAGAAATAGAACACACATGTGTAAATAGTGAAATCTATTGCAAATCTTTTTGAAAGCACATAATATTGGGTAAAGTCCAATCATTCAGTGCTAAGGCATATCTGCACTTGCTAATATAGTAGAACAGCCACAAAACATTTTTTTTTACCAAGTAAAGCATGCTGCAGTTTACCAAGTAAAGCATGCTGCAGAACACATGATTCTTTGTTAACAAAATATTGTATCTGTATGTAAAGTTGTAAAAAAAAAGTGTGAAAGATTAACAGCTCACATTTTCTAGTAGCCACCATGTATTGGGCAGTGTTCTCAAGGCTTTATAGGACCTTAACAACATAGATATTTATAACAATGCGATGAGGTAGATATTATTTTTATCCCCATTTTGTAGATGAGGAGACTGAGGCAGAGAGAATCAAGTAGCTTGTCCCATGTCACTGAGTTGGGAAGTGGCCCCATTGGGTTTGGAACTCAGTTGGTTTAATCTGAACGCTTACCCACTACCCACACCCTGTTTCTCCAACAGGATTCACACTGTGGATTGTGGCCACCTCTCTATACTCTGTACAGTAGCATTTCACTTTTCACTTTATGCACATCAGTATTTATGCGTCATTTTTAATACACTGTGTATGGTTTTTGTAATTTAAAATATCCATTAAAATGGTATGCTGTCAGACAGTATGAACTATGCTCTGAATGCCATAAAGATATAGGAAACACAGTCCTAAGGGAAGCCTTTAATTTGGTTGAAGGAAAAGACATTTGCAGTGTGTGATGGTGACATACAAATAACAGCAACAGGTAGCCAGGGAGGGCATCCTTGCTTACTGCTGCAAACAGCAGGGACAACTTTACGGAAGGACTGAAAGCCCAACTGGACCTTGAAGGAGTTAAAGGATTGAGATGGAGCTGGGGAAGAGGTCGAGTCATGAGGCCAACGCATCAGGGGGAAGAATGAAGTGCTGAGGGCGTCAGAATCCCGAAAGAGGCAGAGTTTCCATCAGAGAAGCAGTGGGTTGTAAAGGGTCTTATTTGCCATATCAAGAATTCAGACTCTTCTCTAAACAGTGCAAAGACTATGCCAGGTAAATACATGGTATCCTCAAGAGGTCTTTGTGAGGATGACTGATAAGTTAATAGCAAATCACATTGCAGCAGTTCACTACACAATGGAAATGAACCTCTGCTTCTGGGAGTATCCTTCAGGAGAGCCTGGGGAAAGCCACAGAAGGCTCCCATAAGAGGGTCTATCTGAACTACTTATGGCCTGCAGTAAATGGGGACACCTGGCACTGTGACACTAGAAAACAAAGGACAGTGCTAGAAAAACTGTAAAGTGGTAATTCTCAACCCTGGTTGCAGTTAGAATGACCTAGGGAACTATAAAGAAACATTGATTCCCAAGACCCATTTCAGACCAACTGATTGAAGAGCTCAGTTATTTTCAGGCGAGGGCACCTGAATACTGGAGAAGCAGGGGAAGAGAGATGGCTGCGTTGTTCCTTTCTCCATCTTGTTTCCCTACTAGGCTTGTACCACCTGTCACTGTTACCCTGGGTATTACAGTCATGAGTCTCCACATCCAAATTATTAACTCCTAGAGGATAGGAATTTTGTCTTTTTTATTTGGGCATCCTTCAGTCCTAGAAATGTACCTGGTTTACTGAATGAAGCTGTTTGTTATGGAAGCATGGGTCTTTACATGACTTGGTCTACCTCATCAAAACCCAAATCTGCAAGAGGAAAAAACATTTTAAACTGGAGATGTAGCTTTGTGGTTTAAAGAATTACTCCCCAAGATTTCTTTTGTGCATGATGTAAAAAGCCAGGGGATTGCTGTACTCCCACTCCATTCTGCAACCTGGCCAGCCACAGCTCAGCCACCGGCCCACTCTCTGTGAGCAGCACCTGGAGAGACGGCAATGGAGGACCAGCCTGCAGGTCTCAAATGAACTGGGCTGAGGCTTCTTTACAGAGCTCCATGAGGTATGTCTGAGTCCTGAGACAGACACTCAGTTTGCCTTCAGTTTTCATGGGCTGGAAAGGCTCTTATCACAGTGTGTGACCAGTGTGTGGAATTCACTGCCCCAAGGAATCCAGGGCACCACGCACTGGGGCTGCGTTTCTCAGGGAAGACTGGGCAGTTGTATAACCAATGATAATATTTAGAATTATGCAGCTGTGATAAAGGAAATTGAATTCCATGCTGCAGGGCAGAAACCAATCCCCTCTGGTGGTGAGGAAGGAATTCTCTCTGGCTCCCAGTGTAGTTAGTGAATTAACTTTATGGTTTCTTTCATTTACCTTAATAGGAAACTGGTTGCAGCAAGGATCATAGATAAATGAAAATCATTGACTCTGGAGCTTTAATTACATGTCCTTGAAGAAATCTTTTTTGAATTTCATTTGTATGATGATATGATACAAATGAAAACTGCCAGAGGACAGCTATTCCTACTGCCAGCAGCTACCACTAAATGAGCACACACTATGTGCAAGGAATAAATCCTCACACTAATCCCATGACACTAGTGTTATCACCTGTTTTACAGAGCATGAAAAGGAAGCCTCACATCAGAGCCTTAACGATGAATAGTTTAAGATATTAAATTTCTCTTAAGTGATCTTGGCTCTCATTTTTGCAAGGCCTTAACAAACTTTACACAAGCTCAGGAATGAAGAATTGTCTATCTCGTCTTTTGATCTCTTGTGTTAAATGAAATGACAAAAACTTTAGTTTGCTCATATTGTAATTATTTCTCTGGAGCCAAAGGGCCGTATTTGAGGCCCTCAAATTCATTCTTTGCTTTTACAGTCATACCTTGGTACTGGAGTACTTTGAAACTCGTGGAATTTGGTATTCTATGCTTTTTGATAGAAAAATTTTGTCCTGGTACTTATCATGTGGTACTTCATATACAAGCTAAACCTGACTGTATCGATTGCCTTGTGACCTGTTATCTTTTCTAGCCAAAACAATTTGTTAGCTACTCATCTTGCCTCCTGGAACCAATGAACAACTGGTACTAGGGTACCACTGTATTCTCATTATTTTCTTAAGTAGCAGAGCTCTTTTCTGGTCACTGTAGCTTGTTGGTTTCAATTGTCATCAAGTCCCACAGTCCCCTGAATTAACTGGCCTCTCGATTTGAAAGGAAGCTGCCTAAATAATACTTGACACATTCCAGAACTTGTCACATGGAAAGAGTACCAGCAAGCAGGAGCTTGTTTTTCTAAGATTTGCTTTATTTTTGATGCTAAAAAGAAATGTTAGTTTCTAAGACAAATGGGTAATAAAGACCTCTTCCCTTTGGATGTCTGGGCAGAAGGTAGATAACCATTTGGAAGAGAAACTGCAGAAATGGCTGGATTACACCAGTGTTTTCCCCTGTAGGGGAAATATGTGGTTCTGGTAGTACAGAAACTCTTCCACTCTTTATATATTAAGTCATAGAACAAGTAAGAAAGTCATTCTTCTCAATTCTTATCACAGCGAAGGTGAAGTCTTCTTTCAGTGCTCATATGTATTCAACGCTTTGTAAGAATTTGCTAATCATCCCTCTTCTTTTTAAACTACAGAATGGGTGGTGTCAGGCTGTCTGCGCCTCTGTCAGGCAACTGTATCAATTCAGAATTTTTTAATACTGTAATTTATTATTTCCTTCAGAGGAATAAGGGACTTCCATTTTCTGGTAACGATTCGAAGCATGGTAAGAAAAGCATGTTAATTGAAAGAAAATGTTAAGAAAATGATATAGGGATGGAATCCACATTGGAAAATTCTTGATTAGTTGATTTTGGGATGGAGATGCTGGGGCTCTATGAAAATCAGAGTTGGGATCATGTTCTTAAAAATCATTCAAATTATCTCTTGTTGAGAGTGCAGAAAACTAGTGGAATTGGAATGGGAGTTTGCTTACATATATATTAATGAAGGGATTTGAGAGGGTTCCTTCTTTTTTTACCAACACACATTTAGGGACTGTATCTTAGTATTCAGGTAGTCCCTGTGTCTAGCTCATTGTCTGACATAGTAAATGACTGTGAATGAATGAAGGGATGAGTGAGTGCTGCAAGATGAATATCATTCCTTTTAAGAGCATACCTCCAGTGCACCACTGCTGTGCCTTTTGCTGTAATTGCTGATCCTCCTCTCTTACTTCTTTTACCAACAATATGCCCTACTTCACTCAGATTGCCAAAAACTACCCTCTTTCAGAAGACTAGGGTAACACCAAAGATTTCTTCTGCAGTAAGTTATTGAGGGAAATGCACATTTAGAATGGGAAAAAGCTCTAGTTTTCTAAGAAAATTCAGAACTAAGGAAGAGGCAATAGTTACGTCCACACAACACAACCAGATATGGTGTTTAATTATTATCCAGTGCATTTACACCATGCTAATCCATCCAAACCAACTCATATTTCTGGCATGAAATATCTAGTTTGGCTTACGATCCTGACCAAATCAATATAAATTGGTGCCAAAACCTTGTTTTATTGTGTGCTGTGTTGGCACAGAGACATTTTTCCTGTTTAAAAAAATAGATACTTGAGTACAAATGTAGCCATTAGGCTTTCTCCCAGCTTCTCCCTGGCAGCTTCTGGAATGCTAATATACACCAGGGATGTTTGGAAAGTTTGGAATTTCAATTCAGGACAAGGAGAACTAAGCTTCCAGGGACTTTAGAGCTCTAACTCACAAACACAGAGTTTCAAGTATGAAAATTTAACTTAGATTTTGCAAAGTTTAAACATGACTTTAAGGGTTGGGGATGAAGCCTTATGTCATGGTAGAGCACTTGCCTGGCATGCAGGAGCACTACAAAAAAAAAAAAAAACACAACAAAACTACAACAAAACAAAAGCAGAAACAAAAACAACAACAACAAAACTCCCTAAACTGCAAAACTAACCACTCAAAAAACAGAAACAAACAAAAAACCCTTAACTGACTTTGGTAAAATTAAATATGTCACATGTTCCCTAGAATCTTCCAAAACAAAAGGGAATAATGGAATAATTATTTCATACAATTAACCTACTGTACAAACCACAGGACATTTGAATTTAGGAGCACTAAGTCTGTGAAGCATTTTCCCATTGTGAAACACTTTCTATGGGATCGTGATCTATGAGTTCTTACTATGATGTTCTTATCTTGTGCAGAAAAGCCCAGAAGCAATGCTGCACAATGTGGGCATACCCAGAAGATGGAGAAGAGAGCCTTCACAATAGCTATTTGTTTAGCCAGCAATAACATGGTATTCAGTAGCTAATTCCACCATTATGAGTTAAGCTTTAGCAAGAGACTGCCAACGGTTGAGTCAGGCAACATAAGAAACCCAGAGACAGCCTGATGGATATACAAGTTTAGCAGTGTGTTTCTCATCATGTAATACCAACATCCAAACTTCATTTCCCAAAGGTTGGACTGGGTGGGTAGATATTCTTTGCTTGGCTTATAGTGTTGTGAAGAGCATCAACATTTAAAATTATGGAAGACCTCTTAAAAATTTGAATAACTAAATTCTCTTGAAAAAAAAAAGGGAAGATTTGGCTCTTGTTGATACCTGGCAACAACCGGAGCTGATTAGCCTTATACTTTTCAGGTCCCAAAAGTCTCCTTGCCTCCCTTTTGTCCACATTATTCTGCACTGCAATCACTCCTCCCTTATCATCACTCTTGTCTCTGCTCCTTCTCCTGTGGAAGAGAAATATTTCTCTATATCCATGACTCTATCAAAGTAGGAAAACAAAAAGCACCCTGAAAGGGCAGCTTCATATATGTATGTTACCCCCTTGACAACTAGCAGCATTTAAGATTGCTTTTCCATTCCAGAATGATGGAGCCTTACTTTGTTTCCTGTCTAGACAACACATTCCTCAGTACTATCTCCCAATACACACAGAGATACTCCAAGGGCCTATGCAATTTGCTCAAGTCTCCCCCTCCCCATCCCCACTGGGTTATAACCTCCCCCTTTGGTTTAGAATCACTGTACTCAAAACCATGAAGGCAATTCTTACTGAATTAATCATTCACCCTAATTGATCACAAGTATCTAAATTACTACAATTTAAAAATTAGTCCTTTGAGACTAACACCTTAAAAAGATCTTTGACAAAGCTAAATTATGCCACTGAGGTTTTTTGTCTTAATACAGTCCTGAATAAGAGCTAAGATTATCTTAATTCTCCTATGTGGCAGAACCCCCAATTTGCAATTAGGTTACATTTAAAAAATTCATTCTATGTTGGCTGTTTGCATCTTCAAATTCCTTTCTCTTTAATAACAATATTGTAAATATTGATAATTTCTCCAAGCTTTGAGCAAAACATATTTTAACCACACAAAGGGATTGCATTGTAGTATTTTTTTCTGTAAAATTGTTCAACCAAATCTTATTCCTTCAATAAAGTTGATTATTAAGTATTACAAACACCATGGAATTCCACTTCAGGGTACATGTCAGCTATCCTGCCACTAAGGGGAAGTACCATTTTTTTCTAATTATATCACATAGAGGCTTTCTTCTCTTAAAAAGTAACACTATTGCCTGTCGGTACAATTAAGAGAAAGGAGAAACCTCTAAATACTGATTGCACCCTCGAAGAGAGAGTATAAAGGAATTCAAGGACCCCTTAGTTTGTGTCCAGGGAAACTTCAGATCTCAGTTAAGATGTCTTTCCAGCAGGGATGACAAGGAGGGATTCATTTTTCTCCTAAATAAAACATCAGATGTGGGTCCTGGCCTATAAATGCTTTCTGTGAAGAATTTGTTTCCAAGAAAAATGGATGACAAAGTAAAAGCGCACCCTCATGTCAGCATTTAGTACAGCTTCTGTGAGCAGAATTGTAATGACTATGATTACCTCTAGCCAGCAATGGACCAGCCCACTTTCACAAACAAGTACCCCAAATCATCCATTCTCTACATTTATGAGCAGTTCATTCTCCAATTAGAGATTGTATACGTGCAATTACTTGTTTAAGGTCTTGGACAAGTGGAAGCCAGCAGAGATCTGCAAGGCATTAAGGAAAAATCTAACCAAGTTCTGGCCAAGTAATGGCCAGCCCCTCCAACGCATGGAATGGTCAGAATGTTGCTCAGGACCTTTGAGTTGCACTATGAAGTTCTCATTACACAGAGATCTTGAGAGATTATAAACATCTTTGAGAACTCCTTGGCAAGAGAGGAAGAGATACTCAGAGACAGCTCACATAGAGGTGATGTGGACTGCCTAAGAGAGGACAGTGAGCCATAGGTGGAAAAGGGCAGAGTCAGTAATACCTGAGCTCTGGGCTTTAGCTACAAAACCAGAAACCATCTTGCTGGGGCAGTGTCTGTGGAAATCCCTTCTGCAAGTCAGAGATGTGCTGTGGGAAAGAGGAGAGTGGGCAGGAAGGACAGTAACATTTTTCCATAACTTCTTGGCTCTGTTTGTATTTGTCAATCATGTAGGCAAATGACTTTTTAAACCTTTTTCTATGCAGGAGTGGACTGTTATCTCAGTGTCACAGAAAATAGAATCCTATCCTGCAAAGCTTCTACTGGCTAAAAATCCAAGGGTCAATGGACAAAATATCTATCAGGGAAATCTCCCACCCCCTCCCCATTCTCCCACCAGTGTGAAAGGTAACAAGGGTATGTGGGGCAACTGAAGGAGGACATGAAATCATGCGGGTTCACCAGAAAAACAGAAAGTGTTGGTGGCAGCAGAGTTGGTGAGTGTGTTGTGGGCATTACCTCTTGATGAGGCTTCCAAGAAGGCTCCCGCTCAAGTCCTGGTGGCTCTGAGAACAAGCATTCTTGCATCAATAGCTAATAGGCTGTCCAACCAGATGTTATCTGGGTGGGATAAGAGGGTGAGAAAACAGACCTGTTGTACGCTGTTGTCAACTACATCACTGCGGTCAGAGAAGGCTGGTTGTGTGGTGTCTAGCAGGGCACCTCGTTCATGGTGAGGCAGACCAGATTACGTGGCTGTTTAAATCCATTTCCTCTTGTGATTGATAACATACGAGAGTTATAATCGTTCATGCATTACTAAAGCCTCCTTTCCATCATTTTGAAGGGACTTTTTTTTTTTGTTGCTAGAACAGAGCATGCATCCAGCAGAAACCTAAAGTGTTTGCTTTTCTAAGCAATTTTTTGCAATAAGCACACTTATAAAAACATCAAAAACCACATATAGTACCTGTGACGAGACTGGAGACGATAAGTGGTAAGACCAACATCTGTAACATCCTCATTAAAAGTTCCCCAGGGAAGGAGAAATACTTGACTTCCCGGTAGCTCATTCTGTATGGTCGGAGGCTAAATCCAAGGATTGTACCTGAAAGCGGGGGAGGTTGAAGAAAGAAAAATCGAGTTTTTAAAAACTACAGCAACAGTCCTAGAAAAATGAGCAAATATTTTGTTGGTGGTTACTCACATCTGACAAGAGCAAATTTATTCAATCAGCAAATATTTGTGTAGCTTTGAGAGCATGGTGTGCATCTGTTTGTGTGGTCATGATCTGGAAGGGTTTGGCTGGATCTAAGGCTTCAAGTAGAACTGACAGAAAAATAAGCAAGTGAAAAACTTCTTTGTCTGACTTGAATGCAGTGGAACCCATTTTGACAAAGCTCATTACAGAGGTACAGAGATTAGGGCATAATTAGGAAAGAAATCATGCACCCATGAACAAAGTGATATGGAGGAAAAGGGTTCCCTTACAGCATCAGATGTAAAGGGAAATGTGATTTTACTTTTTCCAGTTATCCCTCACCCTATGCTAACATTATTAATGTTTTCACCATCTCCTTGTCTGCACACTGTATCTTCTTCCTCTGTCTACATGGTCTTGGCATTGCCGTGGGAACTGCATTGTACAGACTTGTTAGTTGCTGGCAAGACTCCAAAACAAAAATTTGTGGCAAAATAGGTGAAAGAGAAAGAAATTCCTTCTTAAGTTTTCTCTTTGCTCCTGGAACTTCAAAACATATTTTAAGAATGATAACTGTATATGTAAACTAAATTATGCATGAAAACTGTTGACCCATTTAGAAATTAGTGAAGATGTTGAATATATTGACTCCTTCTTCTCTTTCTCTACTTTCCTTGCCCAAGAAAATTTACTAATTCCACTATTGTAAGTGTTTTAAAAATTTTGTTGTTATGGTTTGGGTCTAGATGTACCTTTCAAGCCTCATACAGTCATAGGTGGGGCTTTTTCAGAAGTGGCCGAATCTAGAGTGTGTGATGCTGGGATTAAGAGTGTATGATTGCTAAATCAGTCCACTGATTTGTTTGGCACCACCCTAAGCCCAGAAGCCTAGATAGAGTATAAAAGGGGCAGAAAAAATCTGGTAGGGTCTCTTGCTTGGTTTGCTACCTTCTGCCCATCATGAGCTGTTTCTCCTCTGCAATGCCTGTCTGCCATGCCACCCTGCTTTAGAGCCAGCCGATTATGGACTAAAACCTCTACAGCCTGAGCTAAATAAACCTTTTCTCTTTAACTCTGAGTGACAGGGATTTTGTCTCAGCAACAGGAGAAAAGTAACTAAGACATCTGTAATGCTACTAAAACATGTGATTTTATTAAAGAAAAAGTCTGTGTAAGTTATAGAGGAAAGAAAATGCCAAGTACTAAGTTGAGCAGAAGCTAGAAGTTGGGGGTGAAGGGTAGGGAGGAGGAAAGGAAGCTGGGAAATCACAAGTTTTTCCAAAGGATGCAAGCAGTCCTTTATAGAAACTGAGCTTTCCTAACTTCTTATGAAATAGGCTTTTTCTCTTATGCAATGGGACGCAAAGTTCATTTCAATCAGTACTGCAACTTCAATTTTAATTCTTAGGTCTCAGCAACCATGAAGTATCCATTCTCCAGCTATAGACCGTGATTTCTAGAAAGGTTTTCATAAAACCTTGAATGTATATGACTAGAAAATCCAGCTGACTTACTTTCACAGGACCTTTAGGAAATACTTGCTGTTTTTTCTCCAATGTAATAGTAATATCCTCAAGAGAGAAAAGCTGATTTGGAAGATGCAAGAGAGGAGGCAAAGCCTGCCTGTATTGATTCTGCCACTTAAACAAAAAGGAAGTTAGTTCATGCTTACTGAGCTCTTACTATATGCCAGGCATTATTGTCATTGCTTTCTCTCTGTTACTAATTTAACCCTCACAACAACTCGAGGAGATAAAGACTATTTTATCATCAGTTTACTGATGGAGAAACCTAATCACTGTGACCTGAAAACTTGCTTAAGTGGCAGAGCTGGGATTTAAACCCAGGCAGTTTCCACTCAGATTCCACTCTTAACCACCTTTCATGCTTCTTGCCTCTCCTGCAGAGAGGAAAGGCAATCACTGTTAGTGCTTCAGTGCCTTTCTTTCTGGAATGTTCTATAGTTAACATAAAACAATATCTGCACACTTTTTAAAGGTAATTTCTTCAAGAGTTATAAACTTTAATTTCCCTGCCTCTCACAAGCTTATAAACCTTTAATTCATTTTTCTCTCTTTCTCTGCTTGCTTTATTTTAAAATACTTAACCTTTAATTTCCTTGGAACTCAATTTGAGGTAAGAGACTTAATTCTTAATTTTCAATGTACATTATTCAGCACAGCTGCATCCACAACACATAAGAATTAATTAAAGCCTTTGGTTATACATGGTTCTTTCCTGCTTGTTCATATGGAAGCCAAGCCACACAGAGATAAGTGCTTCATCTTATAATCCAAACAAATAAATGTTTTACTTTAATTTCAATCAAATGTAATTTTACTGGAATTGGTTCTGTGTTTTCTGATCTTTATTTAAATATATTCAAACATTTGTCATTTCATGACAACAAAAACTGTACACAATTAACCCAAGAAACTCATTTTGATCATCTGGAATTTGAACACAGCAAGCTATCAGCAATTTTTAATATTGCTCAAATGCCAATTTAAGACCAGCTTTGGTTTTACAAATTCATACCTGAATTGGCTGTTATTACAAATGCATTTATTCACATACAGCAACATTTTCAAGGGCAGGTAGGATCTGGTTAGACAGGTAGGCTACCTCCCGAGAATTGTGATATTTTTTTGTGTCTCCTCACAGTCATGAAAGAAATTGGCCTCAGCTCCTCTAGGGTCTTTTTCAGCTTCTCTACAGGATCCACATTCACTAAAAGTGCTTCTTAATATGGGGATAGCAGAGAGGAAACATCACTTTATTTTGAGAAGCATGAAGAGGTTTATTAGGCATAATTTAAAAGCACACATTCAGAGAAAGTGGAGTGTGGGTATTCTAGAGAGAGGGACAGTATGGCCTGGAGTTGGGTATATTTATGTGATTTGAGGGGTGATCCATCTTATCTTATCTAAGATAGGTGATCTAGAATGCAAATTCCTACTGGTCTGTCAGGTTTACCCATCAGGCAGGCTACCTTAGAATGGAAACCATTTATAACATCAGTTATTTATAAGGCGTGGTGCTAGGTCAAATATTTGAAGAGTAAAGTTGTGTAGCGACACCAGATTACAGATACATTTTGAATCATTTTGTCTCTGACTATGCTTTCCCGGGCTTACTACCTCTAGGTTTTCCAAGTGAGTCATTTATGCTCTTGGGAAAGAGATTATGTTGGAGAAGGGGAGTATTTATTGAGCTTTTACTATGTGCTAATGGTGGTGTTTAACCCTCATCAGAAGTTTATGAAGCCAACTTTATCATGTCTAAATTAAAGATGAATGAGTTGGTTAGTTAACTTGCTCAAGCTTACAAAGTTAAGCAGCTGATCTAAACAAAACCCAGTGCTCTTTCTACTACTCTTTCAGCTCCTCTCAAACACTAACACATCCTTGTAGGCTGGGTCTAAGGGTAGTCTTCCAAAGAGCATGGGCCCTAGATCTTCAGCATCTTTAACTTCCACAACGTTCATGCTCTTGAGTAATAATCTTGGATGTCCTAGAGATGTCTCAGAGGCACCCAGCACAATGGGGACTACTTTATAGGTCTTATTTGTTGTGGAGCTACACCAAATGCCTTTAAAAAAAATGGAATGATTTAACTAAGCTTATATAAAGCTTACTAACTAAAATAGCCTGCCTTTCCTTGACTGAACACATTTTAATCACTGGAAACCATCAGCAATAGAGATGAAAATGACAATAAATCAAAACATATTTCAAGGCCCTCCCCACCTTTTTTGTGGTCCTGATGATTAGACCCAGGGCCTTTATACCAAGCTGTGTCCCTAGCCCTTTCTATTTTGTATTTTGAGACAGCATCTTGCTAGGTCGATAAGTTGCCTAAGGTGGGGTCAAACTTGTGATTCTCCTGCCTCAGCCTTCCAGAGTGCCGGGATTATAGGTGTAGATCACTATGACTGGTTTCAAGATCCATATATTTATATATTTATATATATATATATTTTTTTGGGGGGGGTACTGGGAATTGAACTCAGGGCCTCACACTTGCCAGGAAGGTGCTGTGCAGCTGAGCTACGTCCCCGGCCCCAAGATCCACTTTCTTAACAGCAACAGCTAATCGTCATCAGGCGCATGGCAGATGCCAAGACCTTACTAGCACTTTGCTTCAGAAATACCACTGAGGCCAGGACTATTATTATCCCTATCTCACAGACAAAGAGCCAGTGCCCTCGAGAGGGTAGGTACATTGCCAAGACCACATGGCTGGTACAGTAGAGCCATGGAAGGCTGAGAGGAGGCCAAGCTGCCCATCCACTGCCGCAGTGAGCAGCTGAAATGGACTTCACACCTGGGCTCTCCAGCCCCAGAGCTCAGACTTCTCATCCCATACTGTACTCATGACCTCTCAGTCATCATGCTGCTAAGTTTAGAAGCCTAACTTAGCACACGGTATTTTGCTTACTTCCTTATTCTATTTTTGACTTAGGTTAACTAAATCTATTTTTTGTTTTGTTTTGAGACAGAGACTCATTATGTAGCACAGGCTGGCCTTGAACTCACTAGGTAGCACAGGCTAGCCTTGAACTTGTAGCAATCCTCCTGCCTCAGCCTCCCGAGTGCTGGGATTACAGGCATACACCACCATACCTGGCAGAATAACTAAATTTAGAGCTAAACAAAGGTTGATTTTATTTGATGAAGCCAACATCTAGCTTTTTCAACTCATTCGCTGGGTGAATAAACAAAAGACATTTTCTTTCAGTTTTCTGTGCCAAGCCAATGGTAGGGTCAAATCAAGAGGAAGCTGAGTGTGATGGCACACACCTGTGATTCCAGCTCTGGGAAACTGAGGCAGGAGGATTGCAAATTCAAGGCTCCCTTGGGAAACTCAGTGAGACCATGTCTCAGAATAAAAAATAAAAGGGCTGGGGATATAGCTCAGTGGTAAGGCCCTGGGTTCAATCTCCAGTACCAAAGATAGGGGGGAAAATCAAGAGGAAGTGCTCTGAATTCAAATACTGCTTTTCTGGAGGTTTGCAGATAGGTTTCTGATTACATTCTATCCCAGCAATACAAAACACCCTCCTTAAAAGATGTCCTCTCTGCTTGATACACAAATGTCTGAGTGCCATCTTTACCCTGTCCTTCTTACCAATGAGAGGCAGTAGGGCCAGGTCTTTGGACAAAGTCTCAGGAGTCCTGTTTCTCTTTGATAAAGTAGCTCAGTTGCTGAGACGCTGATGGAGGTCAGCGAGAACTTATTTGAAGCGCACTCACTGACTCATGGTCTCAGAGCTAATGAAAAGCTCTATGGCCAACAGATCCTGAGTGCAAAAGAACAGATCTTCCCTGCTGACTACTCTGCAAAAATAAAAATCAGGATAACTCCCTGGTAGGCTTGTTAGAGCTGAAACAAACTTTGCCAGGTTTGCATCTTGGTGACATTATATAATATGTAGATTTCATTAGTGACACTCAGATTGTTCCCTCTCAGTCTACAGTTATGTAGCATTCTTTCTTGAGTATTTTAAAATTTCTAGAATCTAGGGAATATCATCACTGGGATGTTTAAGGTGATCAAAATTCACTGTGCTGGTTGAAGAAAAGATGCATTTTTGTTAAATACTTTCTCCTATGAAAAGCTGAAGAAAGGGTTCAGTCTTTCCCGTAAGGAGTCTTCATAACAAATACTATTTAGTCGGAACCTGGTGTCTTACATTCTAGAAAAATATATATATATATATACTGTTAAGAGTGAATAGAATTGAAATATATTTAAATTTTTCCAAGTTCTGTGTATCCATTGAGTATCTATTGCTCCTGTGTCATATACCTGTGCACAGCAAGGTGCCCATTTCCTTCTATTCCATGTGCTCCCTTTTTGGTCCTCTGAGAGTCTCTGCTCTGCTCACTTATGTGTCTCTGTGAAGTACAAACACTAAAGCTTACTCCTATTTCCTTATTTTATCTTCTGCTCTGTGTGGCAGGGGGTACTTTTATGCTCAGATCCTTAGGTTATTTATCAGCAAGAAGATTCTGTGGAATCACTTATGGGGAGGACGCCCCAGCCTGGACCACACCTGAAAGAGCCGGGGCTGGCCAGGAAGGCAGGAGCTCTGCTTCTGGAGTCTAGTTTCCAGCTATTTTTTATTTCTGAGCACCTCTGACAGATTCCTCAGGGTCTTGGTTTCTAAATTGAGGAAGGAGAGGTTTCACGAAAAAACAAAACAAAACCCTGAAGCCTTGTTCTTTTAGTTTCTTATGAAGATTGTAGATGCTGAGATACGTGGTGGTGCTTGGGAAGCCGGGTATCTCATCGGAATTAAAGCCAGGCATTGGAAGCAGGCAGCAGGAATATCTGTACCTGCTTAATCTATCCTGAAAGAGCTTTGTTTTTTTCATTTCACAGATTGCTTTAATTTCCTTAATTTACTTTTCATGTCAATCCGCACAAATCGCAAAGTTCTTGGATCCTCACCTCTAGCAAGGGCAGCAGCAAAGCTGTATTTTAAATTCTGCAATTTAGGGAAGCAAATCACTATAATCTCTATGGAGCATGTTAGTAATATTTGTCAAAATTACAGGCGCATATACCTTCAGCCCAGCAACTGCACTTCCAGGGTTATATTTCACATGCACACTTTACCTGGGTGAAATAACTTTTGTACAAGATTATTTATTACATAGTATATTTTAATAGCAATATCTAAAGGTTAGAAACAATTTAAATGCCCATCCTTTGGGATTTGCTTAAACAAATTATGGTACACCCATACAATGCAGTACCAAGAGAGAATAAGAAAACTGTTTATGTACTCATATAGGATAATAATGCAGATATATCGCACAGATTAAAAAAATAAAATGAAGCAAGCTTTGTATACTATGCTATTATTTATGTACAAAGAGCAAAAAAAAAAGAATAAATATATTCTTATTTTTACACTCAAAAAGTACTCTACAGGCACACAAGAAAAGGATACTAAGGTAAACCAAATCTTTGGGGCACAAGCGTAGGTGGGATACTTTCTTTTTTTAAATTAAATTAAATTTTATTAGTACGTGTTCACAACTCATGCAGTTTATAATCATCTTGGGGAGTGGTTACATGTACATATTACAGCTTGTTTTCTAATCCCTTTCCCCTTTTCTCCCCTTCTCCCTCTTCCTCTGGTCCCCCATCACCTTTTACACACTTGTTGATATTATTTGTCTTAGCTCATGTTATCGCATAAAACGTTTACATTGATTGGGGTTATTAGGATCCAGTACATAGCACATCTTTATTCCTCTCATTTCTCCTTCCTTTCTTCCTCACTCTTTGTCCCTGTTCTCTTAAACCACTTCCCCATTGGACAAGATTTGTCCCCTTGTCCCTTTCTAGCCATCTTTTATCATTTTTTTTGTTCATACTTTGCCTCACTCAAATGAGAGACTCCGTACGGTATTGAAGCTTGTGTGTCTGATTTATTTCACTCAGTATTATATTCTCCAGTGCATCCATTTTCCTACAAATGCCTCAAATTTGTCATTCTTTATAACAGAGTAGTATTTCATTATATACAGATACCACATTTTGTTTATCAGACCCAGCCAAGGAATGGGCTAGAGAAATGGACACTTCATAGAGGAAGAAATACAAATGGTTAATAAATACACGAAAAAATGTTCAACATCTCTGGCCATTACAGAAATGCAAATTAGAACAATGGTAAGATTCTATCTTATTCCAGAAAGAATGGCAATCATTAGGAAATCAATAACAAATGCTGGCGTGGCTGTGTTGAAAAAAGGAAGCCTCATGTATTGTTGATGGGAATGCAAACTAGCACAATGATTATAAAGATCAGTATGGAGAATTCTCAAAGAATTGAATTTAGAAATTCCATATGACCCAGCTATTCCTCTGCTAGGCACATTCCCCAAAGAGCTTAAGTCATCATACTACAGTGATACATGCATACCAATGTTTTTTTTCTTTATCTGACAGCAATAGATTTATTAAGTATCCCCCCCAAATATAAACACAACCAGTAAAAAACAAACCATAAAACATCAGACTTGGAGCCACAATAAAACAGACCAAGAGCAACAGGAAACAGAAGTGACCTACATGGGGAGGACAGAGCCACATGGACTCGTGGGGTGGGGTGGCCATAAATACTGAGGACACTAACTCAGGAGCCCTAGGGTGCTGGGATGAGCTGGTGGGAAGCACAGCTGGGAGCAGTGTTGGTAGCTAGATGGCTCTGGGGCAGATGCTGCTTGTCTTGGCCCTGGCTGCCGCATGGCCTCGCACACCAGCTGTGAGTGGCTTCACTTGGGGCCCTGGGCCTCAGATTCCTCCTCGTCATCTTTGTACATCTCGCCCTCCTCCTCAGCTGTGGCATCCTGGTACTACTGATACTCGGACACCAGGTCATTCATGTTGCTCTCAGCCTTGGTGAACTCCATCTTATCCATGCCCTCACCTGTGTACCAGTGCAGGAAGGCCTTGAGCTGGAACATGGCCATGAACTGCTCTGAGATGCACTTGAACAGCTCCTGGATGGCTGTGCTATTGCCAATGAAGGTGGAGGACATCTTGAGCCCACGAGGTGGGATGTCACACATGGCCACCTTGATGTTGTTGGGAATCCACTTCACAACATAGCTGCTGTTCTTGCTCTCGATGGCCAGCATCTGCTCATCCACCTTCTTTGTGGACATGTGGCCCCGGAAGACCATGGCCACTGTCAGGTAGTAGCTGTGGCGTGGGTCACAGGCAGCCAATATGTTCTTGGCATCAAACATTTGCTGCGTGAGCTCAGGCACCGTTAGGGCGCGGTACTGCTGGCTGCCCCAGGCAGTAGGTGGGGCAAAGCCAGGCATGAAGAAGTGCAGGTGTGGGAAGGGCAGCATGTTCACAGCTAGCTTACGCAGGTTGGCATTGAGCTGGCCTGGGAAGTGGAGGGAGGTGGTGACTCCACTCATGGTGGCCAACACCAGGTAGTTGAGGTCCCTGTAGGTGGGCGTGGCCAGCCTGAGGGTGTGGAAGCAGATGTCATACAGCGCCTCGTTGTCAGTGCAATAGGTCTCGTTGGTGTTCTCCACCAGCTGGTGGATGGACAGTGTGGTGTTGTAGGACTCCACCACGGTGTCTGACACCTTGGGCGAGGGCACCAAGCTGAAGGTGTTCACGATTCGGTCAGGATACTCCTCATGCACCTTGCTGATGAGCAGGGTGCCCATGCCCGAGCCCGTGCCACCGCCCAATGAGTGGGTCAGCTGGAGGCCCTGCAGGCAGTCGTAGTTCTCACACTCCTTCTGCACAACATCTGGGACTGAGTCCACCAGCTCCGCGCCCTCTGTGTAATGACCTTTGGCCCAGTTGTTGCCAGCTCCACTCTGACCAAAGATGAAGTTGTTGGGCTGGAAGAGGTGCCCAAAGGCACCGGACCGAACGCTGTCCATGGCCCCAGGCTCCAGGTCCACCAGGATGGCCCAAGGCATACTTGTGAGAGGAGGCCTCATTGTAGTAGACACTGATGTCCTCCAGTTGCAGGTCTGAGTCCCCCACGTGGTTGCCGCTGGGGTCTATGCCATGCTCATTGCTGATGACCTCCCAGAACTTGGGCCCGATCTGGGTGCCGCACTGGCTGGCCTGGATGTGCATGATCTCCCTCATGCTGGCTGCAGGCTCGGATGCTGCCGAGGATCAGAGGACCTGGGCGTGTGCTCTTATAGTGGTTTATAGCAGCACAATTTGTATAGCTAAATCCAGGATTCTTTCTTTTTATATCCTTTTGTATTTTTATTTTAAGCTATGTAAGTTTATGTACTGCATAAGTAAAATAACAAATAAGCAAAGAAAAGATTCTTGATTTTTTTCTTCTTACTGAATTTTTTTCTATATCACTTTGTTTCTTTCTGTTTTTTTGAGGCAGGGTCTCCCTATGTACCCCAGGCTGTCCTTGAACTTATGGCAATCTTCCTGCCTCAGCCTCCTGGGTGCTGGGGATTACAGGCATGCACCACCACTCCCAGTTGTCTATATCATTTCTGCAGGATTCCCATGCTCTTCTAAGAAGTTGCTTTCAGTCTGAGTTGTTTTCTTCTCAATACTGTTTTAATTCGCTTGAATGATGACTTTGAGAGGAAAGTCCCTAGTTGTGCTTGATTTAGTAAGTGGATCACTTTCTGACCAATAACTTTTATTTTCTGGAGACAAGGAAGTGAATATGAAAGAACATTGAACTCAGCTGTTACAGGCTTATGTGCTGCTTCAGTCAATTTTCCTATGGAGTTACAAGCACTATAGCACAAACTAAAAACTCACATTCTAAACCGGACAGCAAAGGTGACATGCTCTTTCATTATCCATCATCTAGTATAAAGCACTGTAATGCCAAAACTTGCAATACCCTGGAAATTTTACTGAATGTCAGCTTTGTTTACATTACTACTTCACCTGCCTTAAAAAGCAAATCCAAACAGGGTATGGCGGTGCTTGTCTGTAATCCCAGGGTTCTGGGAGGCTGAGCCAAGAAGATCAGACATTAAAGGCCAGCCTAGGCAACTGAGCAGTTTAAACAGACCCTGTCTCAAAATTAAAAATCTTTTAAAGGACTGGGAATGTACCTCCGTGGGAAGGCCTTGGGTTCAATGTCCAATATCACACATATGTATACAAATCCAAGAAAACAAAGATTAATAAAGAAAAATGGAGATTACTTTATTCACAAGCAGTCTCTTAATAGACTCATAATTTTCCTCTTGATGCCTTTACCTTCACATTCATAGAGAAGCTGAAGAAACCAGCAAACTTACTGTCAAGCACACGCATTCCTAGGGTTTTGTTTTACTTGCTTTAAAGATGGAATTTCCCGTGATGTAAAGTGTCTAAAATGAGAGCATCTTTTCAGGGTGAGAAGGCCAGATATTGTCCACCCCTACTGTCATTAGGATAAATGAGCTCATCTTACACAGCTCTCTCACTGACAGCCCACTGTCTTCTCTCTGGGAATCAGTTGGTGCCCTGAACTCACGGTTGGAAAATTGGAGAAGTCTCTCTGGGGACAAAGAGAATGGAGTTATCCTCTCTGGAGACAGGAATTCTGTCCTGAAATTCAAAACTTGATTGGGCCTTTCAACTCCCTGCTCCTATTTACCTTCGAGTCTTTGTATGGTACACAGAGGAAAAAAAGGAGTGCCTGGCCCAGCTCCCTGTCTTAATTCACCCTAGTTGGTCTTATCTAAACCTTTCTGGGGCTTTTATCCTTCTCCATTTGGTTTCAAAACTTCTTGAGCACCTTTCTCTTCCTTTTTCTTGCTTTCCCTCACTCTCTCCAAACAATTCTTTATGATATTTCCACTTTTTCTTTTTCAAGATCGTGAAATTAGCAATTAAATTTTCAGTGTATACAGTTTTCTCACTTTTGCTGTTGGTTTGCTAGTCTGGAATGACTTACAAATAGGAAGTGAAGGTATCTTTATGCTGCACTAGGTGACATACACTTTCCCACCTGAGCTATCATCTCTTTGATTACTATGCACATCTCTTAATAAGGTATAATGAATACTCTTGGTATGAATATGCTTGACTAGGGAATTAGCTCTGGGAAATCCTGATAGCCCTGAAGCTTAACTCAAAACCCATAATTCTTATGCTTGGTTTGTGTGATGGCTGAACTTGGTGCCCTGACGTGCTCTGTGTGTTTCCTCATCTCACAGCAATGATGCAGCCCACTCAGCTGCCAGGCCAAACACCTGACAGATGATAGCACCCCAGTGTCCCACAAATACAGAGTACTCTAATGCCTGGAATGTGTACCTTGGAAAAGATAGTACTTAAACCCCCGGTTGCCTCCTCCACATAGTGGTTTATGTGAGCCCAAAAGCAAACACTTGCACTGTTCTTTTTCTGATTCATGAAAGATGAGCAGATAGATGCGCCTTCTGTAGCGGTGTGCTCCTCCCAATGTCCCCACACACTGGGTAGGAAACACCGATCAATCATCTGACCCAGAGTGGGGATGTTAGAGCCATTATTGAGAAGGCAAGAGGAGAGAAGGAGGTTGCCTGTTAGCGTGGAGAGACCAGCTCAAATGAGTTGGGAGATCATCAGTATCAGAGAAAGGGTCTTGCAATGGTACAGTTCTGCATTGCAAAGAAAATAGGGTATATCTAACTCCATGTGTTCTGATCCTTTAGCAGAAGGCGAACAAGACTTAATATAATTTTGGAACTGGGAGCAGATATTAGTCTACCCTTATTTTAGTGACAAGGAAATAAGTGGCCTAGAAGTTTGTTTTAAATCACAAAATGTGTTAGCTGATGGCAGAGTTGGGCCTGTAACCAAGACCTTGAGGCTCTTAGTGCATCTCAGCTGCATTCCAGAAATTGCAGATAGGACCTAGAAAGTGAGTGGGCTGGATGGGGCTGAACATTGCTACTGAGCGAAGTGGGAAAGTGCTTCAGAAACCGAAACACCACAAAAATGGAAGGTATTATTATTGCGAGTAATTGTTCTAAACATACTTGCTTATTTGATTACCTACTTGAAAGAGAAATTTGAAATTGCCTGCTCAGTTTCAAATTTTTCTCAACCTCTTGAGTTTTCTCAATATCTGAATTAACAGGAAGAGAAATAGAGCAAAATAAAATCCAGAGATAATCTTAGAACATCAAGACTTCTACCTCCTGCTTCAAAATAACCCTGACCAACTCTCTTGGAAACCAGCTACGCTTCTCTCAAGGTTCCAGCACCCCTCCTGTCACCAACCCCTGATGCTAATGAGCAGGAGACACAAAACACTGGAGAAATGGAGGAACCAGGAAGGGGGTGAGTTGTACAATGGGCCCCAAGTGGCAGGAACAAAAGAGGAATCCAAGTTCATTACAACATTTATAAAAAATATTTTCTCAGCACCTCCTTGTTTTCCTGAGAGAGGCTTCTCCTGCCAGGTTCTCCCTCCACTGGGTAGTCTGTGTTGTGATAGCAGTTGCCTGGGGATTACTTTCTGATTCTGCTCAAGAGGCCAGTGAGGTAAGGGTCAGATAATGTCAGCATCACTCACTCTGAGGTTTTCATTTCTGCCTCTCAAGGCCCTTGACAACTATTAAAGTCTCTACCTACAACTCTCTTGGCTCTCTTCTGTAGCCAAGAAAATACGAGCCACTTCTCCTAAACCTAAATCTGGTAAATATCTTCTGGCCCTCATTCTCTCCAATCCCTGGCTTTTGTAGTTAGTTGTCTGGCAAATCAGCATCTCCAAATTAGTGCACATTATAGATCATTGCCACGGCAAAGATATAAATGAAAGGCAAGGGTTTTGAACTTTTTATGGACATTTTACCTGTCAAGCACTTAAGGACAGCAGTTAAAGTTACATAGCTTGTCCATGGCAGAGCTGGGATATATCTAAGATTTCTTGGCGAAGAGTTTTTATAATTATTCTATTTTACACATGAATAAACAGAGGCTCAGCTCCAGATCTCAGACATAAACCTAGGTTATCTGCCTCTAGAACCCAGAGCCAGGATTCCCACTGTACCTTACTAGATACACCACACAATGGGAAGCAGCTCCCTGTAATGCTTTTGGAGAGGATGGGGAAGTGGCCAGGTTCTACGTGTACCATACGCATCTATCAGGTACTTGCCATCCCACTGTCTTGGTTACTTTTCTCATTGCTGAGATAAAATACCCAACACCCAAAGTTCAAGGAGGAAAGGTTCATTTAGCTCACAGTTTTTAGATGTTTCAGTCTATAATCTGCTGGCTTCAAGGCACGGTGGCATGACAGATAGGCATTGCAAAGGAGAAACAGTTCAAGGAGGCAGAAGGTAGCAAAGCAACAAGGGCTGACCACAGCTCTTTCTATCCCTTATATCTTATCCAGGATACTTAGGATCGGTAGCACTCATGCCCTTATTCCAAGGGTCCTTGATCCTAGGATTGCACCGTGAATCAATTCCAGTGTCACACACTCTAGATCCAGCCACCTCTGAAAAAGCTCCACCTATAACCACATGAAGCTTTTGAGGGGACATCTAAACACAAGCCATAACATTCCACCCCTAGCCCCACAAAGGCTCATGCATATGCCTTTATACAAAAAGCATTTAGTCCATCTTTAAGAATTGCCAAAGACCTAACAATTTCACCATTGCTGAAAAGACCAAGTCCAAAAATCTCCTCTGAGATTTAAGTCACTCTTAGCTGCAAGCCCCTGTACAAATGAAAGGAAAGTTAAACACTTCCAACATTCAATGGCATGAGATAAACATTTCCACTCCAAAAGTTATAAATGGAGGAATAGCAAAGAATGGGAACAAAGAAAGACTGAAATCCAGCAGGGAAAACATTAAATCCCACAGGTCTACTTTCAGCATTTTCAGCAATCTGTGGCAAGTTGTGAACTCCTATAGGTTTGGGTGGCTCTGCCCCTATGGCAGTGCCAGTGGTTGTAGCTCCCATGGCTTCTCTCTGGGGCAAGCTCTGCTCCCTCTTTGCAGTTTTCCTCAGATGATCCATGTTCCTGGCTTCTCCAAACTTTTGGGAAATCCACTGCCCCTTTAGCTTCACACTCGCAGCTTCACACACTGCCTTCTCAGGGGCACAGTGCCTGGCCTTGCAGACAT
This sequence comes from Heterocephalus glaber, assembly GCF_000247695.1. The sequence continues at coordinate 18,390,954 of NW_004624759.1, forward strand.
TCTTTTGAAATCTGGGCGGAAGCCATTCTGACCCCATAACTCTGCATTCTTCATGCACCTAAAACCAGCACCATGTAGATGATGTCAAGGTCTGCTGCCAGCTGGAGCAGTAGCCAAGGTTCTTTCTCTCTTGGCCTTAGGGACTGAGTACCTATGAGGAAAAACTTCCCTAGGCTGACACCATTCTGGAACATGGTGCTCTGAGGGCCTCTTCTCAAAGACTTTTTCACCTTTGCAACTCTGAGGCTGCAGAGGGTGGAGTCCAGTTGAGGATGGTTCTTGTGATGTCCTCAGGCCATCTCTTCTATTGTCCTTTTCTGAAATACTTGGCTTTTCTTGCTAGTCATTTCAGTGACCAATTTCTCCTCAGTTCCATCTTTGCAGGCTGCAACTTTACTGGTGCTTCTTTTCTGGCCAAACTCAAAATGTTTTAGATCATTCTGCTGGTCTCTTTGCTCTTGATTCTTAACATAAATCTGGCTAAAAGCCCCTAACAGTAGCCATGCCACTGCTCCAACATTAGACTGCCTTGAAATTTCTTCTGCCAGATTAGTGAGTCTGCTGCCCTTAATCTCAGTCTTAGGAAAAGTCTCTAAACATGAGCAAAAATGTAGACAAACTTTCTGCCAAGGAATAACACAAATCATCTGGAGTCCAACAGCCAATGAAGTCCTTCCCAGCAGAAAACTCCTGAGGCTGGTCTTTACTGGCAGAATTTCTATCAGCATTCTGATCTTCTGAGCTCTGACCAGAGTCTCCCATCAAGTACAGCCTCAGGTATTCCAGCTCTACATTTTCAGCTGGCATCTCCAAACCTTTCCTAACTCTTCCCCTTCCCACAAGCCAGCTGCAGGTACAGTCACAGCAATGACCCCATTTAGCTGGTACCAAATTCTGTCTGAGTTACTTTTATTATTGCTGAGACAAAATACCCAACACTCAAAGTTCAAGGAGGAAAGGTTTATTTAGCTCACAGTTTGTAGAGGTTTTAATCCACAATTGGCTGGCTCCAAGACAGAGTGGCATGGCAGACAGGCATTGCAGAGGAGAAACAGTTCATGGTGGGCAGAAGGTAGTAAGGCAACAAGGGATGACCACAGCTCTTTCTGTCCCTTGTATCTCATTCAGGATACTTAGGGCAGGTAGCACTCACACCCTTAATCCTAGGGCCCTTGATCCTAGCATTGCACCATGAATCAATTCCAGTGTCACACACTCTAGATCCAGCCAACTCTGAAAAGCCCCACCTATGACCACATGAGGCTTTGGAGGGCACATCTAGGTACAAGCCATAACACCCACCCTGACTTTTTTTCTGTATTTTTGCTTCCTGGGAGAAGATGCAGAAAGATAGACTGTAGTGCTTACTTCCTGTCTCTGTGTTTTATCTCTCCAGCAAATTCACAACTTTCTCCTCCCCAGGCCTTTGCCCCAGGAGCCTCTGATGAGCTGGAGCATACCCAGCTCTGGTACTGCCAGGGGAGGGCTTGCCTCAGGACCACCCATTCTCCAGCTCCCTGAAGCTCCTCTCTCCTTTTTTATTTTCCAGAATTGTTGAGGAAACCATTAGTCTGAACCCAGAAACTGGTCCACCATTCTTTGGATTCCTGTTGTTCAACCTGTGTGGAGATGGCCTTCTGTCTGGGGCCTCAGGAGACAGAGTTAATGTCAGCATGGGTGCCAGACTTTGCCTGCTCCAGTAACTTAAGCAGATAACCAGTGCAGTCCCACAATCTGCTGGGTAAGCCCAGTAGCTGATAGCAAACCACATCAGTTAACTTTCTTGGCTGAACTAGCTCCACTCATAGATAATGTCCAAGATACAGAATACACCATGGCATTTTTGCAAGATGAAGGCTTTCAGGCCTAAAAGGCAGAGGAGCTACTGTAGTAGAATACCTGATTTACTAATTGTTACTCACTTAACATGCAAAGACAGTACTGTCCTCATTCAGTCTAGAGATTGTGGGGATATTTCCTTTACTGTACGTCCACTACAGTGGCATCTTACCTGTCAAACTCATCAGGTCCCTAACAGAGATCACTGCCTGTGTGTACCTCAGCCATCCCAGAGTTCTTCCTTCAAGGGGGCACCATCAACTACTTGGTCACACAATCCAGAAATCAGGCCACCACCCTGTAATATGCCCTCTCTCATTCAATCACCAAGTGTCATGAGTGATTGACTAATAATCTCCCAACTAAAATCTCCTTCCCATCCCTCCTGTGGAGGTTTGGTGCAGACTGTTAGAGCACTGCTGTACTACAGTGAGGGTGAGCCTCCCTGGGAGCAGGGACTGGCACTCAGAGTGGTGTGGTGAGGAAGAGCAGGAAGTTGGAGTGGGAGTGGTGGATTTGATTCTCACTCAATATGTATTGGCACTGGGGTAAGGGTCTGAGCTTCAGTTTCCTCATTTGTAAAAGGAGAGAAATAAGAATGGCTTCTTCCCAGGGTAGTTAGAGGGTTTAAATAAAATTAAAACACAACAACAGTCAGAACATAGTGTAAATGTTGTACTATTGCTAGCAATATTTATTATCTTATCATAGCTGTAATGACAAATGAGGGCACTGAGGCTCAAAAAAGATTAAATGTCTTCTCTAGAATCATATAAACTATTAATAGACTTAGCATATGAATCCAGATCTATACTTCACCAAAGACCATACTTTTTAAAATATAGCACATGTAGGGATCCCAATGCAGGTATTTAAAAGAAAATATCTTATAATCTCTAAAGTATTATCAGATAAAGATGCCATATGTTATATAAAACAGTACACATAATATGACTTCTCCCTCCCTTTTCTTTTCTTTCCTTTCCTTTTCTTTTCTTTTTTTGAGGCAAGGTCTTGCTGTGTAGTTTAGGCTGGCCTTGAATTCCAGGCCATCCTCCTGCTTCAGCCTCCTAAGTGCTGGATTACAGGCGTGCACCACCATGCTCAACTAATTTAAAAATTTAAAAGTGTAGAATTCATTACAAACTTCTCTGTTGCCACCACTGACTCTCATATATCATCTCATTTTACTCTTTATCCATCTCTCCCACTAAACTAATTGCCTAGCACAGGGCCAGACACACAGGATTTAATATTTGTTAAATTGGTAAGCAGCACTGGATTTTTAAAAAGTAAATAGTTTGAGCTGGGGATGGTGGTGTACACCTGTAATCCCAACACTCTGGAGGCCGAGGCAGGAGGAGGATGGCCATGAGTTGGAGGCCACCCTGGGCTCCAGAGGGAGTTCAAGACCAGCCTGAAGTACAGAGCAAGACCCTGTCTCAAAAAACAAAGAAGCAATTTAACTTATCTCTTTAGTAGAGAATAAGCAATAGATGATATATAACTGAGCTAAAAAGTAACAAAACATTCAAAGTATTCCAAAACCTATTCAGAGCAAATTAATATTCATTGCTCCCTTTCCCATAGACACCAGGTTCCTATCCCAAGAGGCATCCGTGGTGACCAGTTTATTCAGATATTTTTATAGAATTGAACTGAGATGAATTTTAGAACAATTTAAATTGACTCCAAAGGAGTATTAGCATTTCATAAAAAATCAATTAGTTTGTTTTCTTTCTCTCAAACTGACAGAAAGGAAAACTTAGATGCAAACTTTTTGAGTGTGTGTGGATTGCAAAACCAACAGCAGAGAAAGATGCTAGTTACTGTATCCACACACTCCATCAGGTAAAGCACCATTTGATTCTATGCAATTCTAGTTAGAATCCTATCCCTGCAGTTGGTTTTATGATTCATTTCTTCATAGTCCTTTGCCTGAGCTTTTTTTTTTTTTAAATTGGACAATTCATGGAGAACAGTTGGTATTCTGCGACTTGAACAAGACAAATGCTTTTTCCTTTCCTTCACCAAGATGTCTGAGGTCACTCTAACACAACACACACAGTTTGAGACAAGAAAGTGCTTTCTGGAGGAAGAATAACACTCTTCTCAGTGTGTTTTTTTGTCAGACAGATGTCTGCCTCAGCCCGAGAAGACACATTTTCCTGGTGCTTCCCTAACAAAACCTCTTAAAGGGACAGGCAACTTGGCACTGCTCTCTATCAGGATGCTAACCTGCTCCAATTACGTGTGCTTTTGTCATAGCACAGAACATTGAGACTTCAACTTTGCTGAAAAATGACACCGCAGATGTTATTTCCTAAAATGTAAACTCAAACTATGTAAGTGGTTCTATGGCTATAGAGGATTTGATATTGAAATATTTACAATTCTCTGTTTTATTCTGAATATATTAACTCAGATGTTTCTACTCCTCCATGATATTTCTCTAGCTTCCATTTCCACACATTAAGTATAGATTTATTTTATTTAAAAAAGACAGAACACTGGGGCCAGGGATGTAGCTCAGTGGTGCCTGCGCCTGCCTGGCAAGCGCAAGGTCCTGAGTTTGGTTCCCAGTACCGGAAATAAAAAAGATATTAAAAAGACAGAACAGATTGAACAAAAAATTACCCCAATTACCCAGGTTTTCTCAGTGCTTTTTTTCCCAAAAATTTGAAGTCTAAGAATCTGAAAAGTAATAGCTATAGTTCTTCTTATATCATATTTTGAGAAAGTAACTATTTCCTTCTTCCTTGCTAGTATCTTTCCTGTTTTTTATTGTTACACTGCAGTGAATAAAAGAGGTGTCCAGACATATTCTTTCCCCTTTATTTTGTTTAAGGCTGATATAGACATGGAACCTAGGGACTAGACAGTGGAGCCTTTGTTTCCCCTGGGTCTTCCATGAATGACACACCAACAGATAACTGAAGGGTTCTTCTTTCTTTCCTAAATCTGTTTGTTACTAAATTAGCTATTTGTTATTCCAAGTCTTTGGCATAGACTTGATGGTCTCCCGGATTGTCAGTGAGCTCTTTTATGTTTCTTTGTTAGTGTCTTCTTCTTGTTACTTCTAACTCCTCAGTTTCCACTGGTAAGGCCAACCATGAGGGCATCCTGCCAATTTATCTACTCCATCTCAGCTGACTTATTGCAATTCTCACAAATTGGAGGAAAGGCCTTAATGGGCTAGGAAGTGATCCTAGAGCTCCTAGAGAAAATGAACCTCGACTCCTGGAGTTTTCTTCCTATTTATTAGAGATATTGTTTCTTTGTATTTAGGAACTTCCTTTTCCAAGAATTTTCCTTCCATGGTCAGATTTTATTATTTTCCCTTCCTCTATTCTTTAGTAGAAGTATTTCTCTTTTAGAGATTGAATTCTTCTCATGCTTGAAATACATTTTCAATAGGTATTATATATAGGATTAAAAAGTTAATGGAGATTTGTCAAATGATTGAGAAAGATAAGTCTTTTTTTGCTGAGTTTAGTTGGGTAAATCAAATAATAAAATGGCAATGATATATGAATGCATCCAGCTCTGCTTGCTAATTGCCCTCCACCCACACATGGAAGTGTTTCTCTTCCTGGCATTTCTCACAAGATGTCAACTTATCAGCAGTCCGCACTAGACTATTTTGACTTTCTATTCTAGTATTAACTAACTAGCCTTGTGACTTTGTGTGGAGTTGTTTGATCTCTCCATGACCAGTTGCATCTATAAAATGAGAAAGATCATAGAAATCATACCTACCCAATTACTTCCTAGACTTGTTTGAGGATTTAGTGAGCTAATACATGCAAAATACCTAGAAAGTAGTTGGAACAGTACTACGTAAATGTTTTCTCTGAGTATTATGCAGCTATTCCTTGGCTTGACAATGACTGTGATTTAGAACAAAAAATGAGATCAGGATAGTGCACTTTGCTTTGAGTTCCAGGTCAATGACACTGCAGTGAAATACCTCTTCCAGAAATATACTCAAGTCTGGGAAACTAAACAAAGAAAGCCATTACATTTCTGGGTGAACCAGGACATGTTCTCTTTGAGCTTCTTTACAATCAATTAGACTACACTCATTAGTCAACAATTAAAAAAAGGAGCCAAAGATATTGAAATGGGATATATCTAAAGTCTTGTGACAAATTATACTCTTCTGCTGTATTTCAATTTGGCTGCAACTTATGAATCTTTTTTTCTTGGGAAAACATATTTAGATGCTACAGAATTTTCTTAATTTTTATTAACTCATTACCTCTTTATAGTTGGAGATCTTGGCTAATTCCAAGGCCGATATTAAAACTGTATATGAATGCCTTTTTGGTAGCCAATTAATGTAAAATTAAGTTAGAACTTTTTTTTATAACCTGGTATTGGTGTGTATATTTGCCAACCTAAGGATTTTTATATTAATTTGGTAAAAAATTCCAAATAAGTATTTTTTTGGCTATATTTTAAGATCAATACTACCTATAAGTAATAAACTAAAGCTTTAATACCAATAAACTAAAGAAAACAATGTTTTATTAGTACAGATTGTTGTCAACCTGCTAAATTAGTAAGGGACTGAAATGTTTCAAAAAAAGATATAGCTGGGTTTTGGGCAAGGTGGTGCATTCCTGTTATCCCAGCACTTTGGAGGCTGAGGCAGGAGGATTGCTGTGTGTTCAAGGCCAGTTTGAACTACAATTTACCTTTCTTTTCCAGCCGCTGGGTGAGAGCGTGGAAACACATAAAAGATTTGGCTTATGTGTTTAAGCACTGATGCTCACCTCCAAGTCAGCACCAATTAGAATATAATTACTATTAAGGAGCCATATCTCATTTTGGGGGTACTAATTGTATAAATTAGTTTAAAGTAAAAGTGACATTGTATAATGATTAGATGTTGGCCAAATCTAGCATGTTTGGTTGTTTCTGTTGTTACTTAACTGCTCATCCCTAATGATTAAATTGCTCCTTTATTCCTAATAGGGAAAATGTTTGATTTTTTCCCCTCACCTCACAATCAAGTGATTTACATAATGCTGAGTGAGGCTTCTTTCAGATTTTCATGTGTTTACCATCTATTGCTCCAAACATGTCAATAGCTAATTTTGCTGGAAAAAAAAATCTACAAATTCAAAGGAGAACCTGGGCTATCATTTTGAATATCTACAATCAATCCATGTGATAATGTTCTCAGGCAGCCAGATGCCCCAGAGAAACAAGATACAGGGTTTTTGTTGTTGTTGTTGTTGTTTGTCTTTGTTTTTATTTTTTTCAAAGGACTTACCCACAATGACAGCGGTGACAGTAAGCAGCACAAAAGCATTCCGAAACAGGTAACTTTTAACATCCTCCTTTGTGATGTTCTGCACTTTCTTCTTAGCCAAAAGTGTGCGTTTACGGACTCCTTGCTGGAATCTCTCCATCCTGCCTCCCATCCTAGGCTCTTCCCCATTGCTTTTGGTCATGTTTTACTTTTCTCAGAGTGTCGCTTCTTTGTACTTCAGTGTTTTGGAACCAACTCACAAAGTCAAATCTCCTCTTTGGCGTGAGAGAACACAACTAGAACGGGAGAGAAAAAGACAAGAGTTACAGATTCCAGGGATTAGAAGTCAGTGCTGCCCCATTTTATGGCAGGCTATGGGCAAAATGCATAATTTCAGTGGAAATCAAGGATTGGAGAGCCACGGTATAGGGCTTCCAGGCTAGAGGGTACATATTGTACAGACCAAGTGTGAGGAATGGGTATAAATTCAGAATGTATTAGTGGAACTTGTGTTCCATTTTTCAAAATTGGTCCTTTTCCCTCGAATAAGGTAGAAACAGGGCTCTTCAGAGCTACATGTGAGGAACATCCTCTATCCCTGCTCTACCCTCAGAACTCAGTCAAGTACTTTGTATAATGAACACACTTAATAAATGTCCAGCTAACTGAACACATAGGAAGTACCCAATAATTAACTGATAACTCATGTTGTATATGTGATTGAAGGCATAACCAGGTCAATAAAAAGGACTATTCAGCATATTCAGCAGGTGAGTGTGCTATGTGTAGTAAAGTAACTGGTTATTTTCTTCATTATGGAAAAAAAAGAGAGAGCGAGTTGGGCCAAGTGGTGCCTACCTATAATCCCAGTTACTTGAGAGGCTATGACAGGAAGTTCTAGGCCAGCCAGGACAATTTAGCGATTTAGCACAGCACAGTCTCAAAATAAAGAGGTGGAGGAGCCAAGTGTTGTGTCTCACACCTGTAATCCCATCAGTTGAGGGCTGAGGTAAGAGGGCTCCACGTTCAAGGCCAGCGTGGACTACAGAGTGAGACCTTGTCTTAAAAAGGGTTGCGGGGGGAACTCAGGGTCCAGGTAAATGATTAAGTGGCCCAGGTTATGGAAGGCTCTGAGAGGAAATCAAAACGGAAAGAAAAAAAAAAGAGAACATCAACTAGTAAATATCATCATGAAAAGAACACAAGTGCCCAGGGGATATGAGAAATATATTTACTTTACAGGGTACCTTAGAATTTTTTCCATGAAATAAACCAAGTGCTCCAGGCACATCTACTAATTATCTGAAATCATAATTCATTTTCATTTTACTAGAAGTAGAAGTGCAAAGTAGCATTTGTCTTTGGGCAAACACATTGGAGTCTTCTGAGGAAACTATCACTGACTTCTAAATATTTTAAAATTTAGGATTCCTACAACAGATGAGAAGAATCCAATTTTCATTCCAAACATTAGTGTGTGGTTTCTGGTTTCTTTAAAGCGCTCTTAGGTTATTCAAACACAATTAAGAAAAAGCTTTTTTCCTTGCTAGAAATCAGCTGTTCTGGAAAACCAAGAGATTCCTCCCGCTGCTTTGCAAGAGTCCTAATCCATAATCTTTGCCACGATCCATCCTCAGAAAGCTCGGCGGTGCCTGTGGACGTGTGTATCTGGCGACGCAGGCGGCCAGCGTGTGAGTGTGGGGAGGTAACTGGAAACCCAGGACGCCTCGCAGGCGTTCGGCAAGTACAAGGGTGGAAAAAAAGATTTGTCTGAACAGTTTGACTTTTAAACAAAATCGCAGATTGAGGTCACTGATATAAGACCTGCAACTTGTTTAAGACTTTACACCAGATTAAAAGTTTAGCGAGAATTGAAGGAGAGGAGAGGGGAAGGTCCGGATTTTTTTTTTTTTTTTTTTTTTTTTACTAAATGCGCTGATTCCCTTTACCAGTCAGTCACTTTAAAGGAGATCGGCTCAATCTTAATTCTTTTTCTAGATCTCCAACTACAACCTACCCCTAACCCACCCTGAATGACTCAACTCCAAACTGGGAGTGGATCCGGCTTAAGCAGACACCACGCTCTCTGCAGTCACTGGCGTGGACTTGACCTACCAACATGGCCAGCTGCCCCGCGCCTGGAGCACAAGACAGGCTGGCAGGGAAGTGGGACGAGAAAGTAAACGCAGCGGGAACATGGTCGTTACACGTACCTTCTCCGATTTTCCGACGGGTGGAAGACAGCCCAGGCAATGACAAGGTGAACTCCGGGCAGGTAGGACGGAGTAGCAGGACTCGGCGAGCGAGCGGCAGGCTAGCCCAGGCAATCTGCATGTGCTCGGAAACTGCAAGTTACTATCAGGGCCACTTAAGAAAAGGGGAGGAGCCGGGCGCGGGGAAGGGGGAGCGGGGCAATGAAAACAGAACCCGGAGGGCGGGGAGAGTCCGAGGTTTCTGGAATATTGATTAATTGTTGGCTCACCGAAAGCGGGCTTGCTGGCTTAGACCACTTTTACGCTTTGTCAGCTCACTTTTCATTAGGAATGCAAGATCGGAACTAGGAAGCTTGAAAAATAAAGCGCGCGCACACTCGGGAAAGCTGGAAGTCTTGATTAGAACATTTTCAAAGACTTTTCTAAGGCTAAATTTAATTACTTCCCATTATTGCAGGTTTCTTCCCCTTCAGGGAACACGAGAGTGTGCTCTTTTGGCTGGTTGTACAGCTGTTATGAAAAAGAATTGGGGGGCCAGGGACTTAGCTCAGTGGTTCCGCCGCCTGCCTCGCAAGCTCAAGGTCCCGAGTTCAATCCCCGATACCAAAGGAAAAAAAAAAAAAAAAAAAAAAAAAAGAATTGGGTATACAATTGACGTTTCTCGAGAAAATCCTAAACATAAATATACAGAGAAAATCCAAACAACAATACGCTAAACTTGTCTCAAGTAACTCAACATGACTGTGTTTTAGCAGTTTAAACAGCATAATGACAAATCCAATTGAGCTCTGGTTGCCTGCTTTGCACAGAGTGAAAAGGTAAGAAATACAAAGGACTGGGATCTTCGCCAGCATTTTTAAGACCAAGGGTGCAGATGCACATTTGAAGTCTCCTGATTGGGAAGGATTAGTTGTTCTTCAGATGCCTCAATTTTAAAGGATACTAGACGTCCCCCACACACCATTTTTAGGAGTTAGAAGAGTTTTATTGCTTTGAGAATACAACTTGAACTCTAGCTCATTTTTCTTAAAAGGAAAATAAATTGTGAAAATAGATGTCAAAAAATTATTTTTGAGTCTGACTCATTCCCAAAACTTAAAACTTGTTTAGCAGAAGAAAATTGCTCGTTAGAAACCAAAACTCACACCCAAAATCACAGAGTTTTGTGTTCTTGCTCACTAAATTCCCCTTGCAAAATGTGCTCAGTTCACGTGTCTTTTATCCAATATGAAAGCATGTGTTTTTGTTCCTCATTAGCAAAGCTAGGGAGTTATAAAGAAATATCTCCCGACACCTTCAACTGCCCATGTATATGCTTTTGAACAGCTACTGGTTGGACAGCAGTGGTGAATCATGTGAATGCCTTAAAATTACAAATTAGCGGCAATTACAACAACTTTTAAATTTGGCATTATTTTAAGAGTTTTTGAAAATACATTCTCTTAGGAGTTTCAGCCCTTAGCCATTTTTCCTTTCCTCTGATCTTCTAGGTCACTTAGCATCTGTGCCACATTATTTAGCATTTGGTTATACCTTGTCTTGTGTCCTTTTTAAAACATCGCAAGTTTTGGCTTCTCAACTAAATTGTAAGTTCTTTGAGGGCAAGAACCTTGTCTTATGCCTGATCCACAGTAATCATTAAGCAATTTTTACAAATGGCTGGCATAATATAACGGTGTGAAACCAAAAGATTTTTGACTCGTATTAAAACAAAGCTACTTTTTTTTATGTCTCTGGCTTGGATGCATGGAACTGATTTCATTTCTTTACACCATGACTACTTTTTTTTGTTTTTGTTTTTGTGAGGCAGGGTCTCCCTTTGTAGTTCAGGCTGGGCTCAACCTCTCAGCAATCCTCCTGCCTCAGCCTCAGTGCTGGGATCATATGTGTGTGCTACCACGCCTGGCCCTATGACTACTTTAAAAAAAAGCATTTATTGACTATATCAGCTCCTACTTGATCTATGCATATAGGTCCAATTTGTTCACATTTTTTTGGGTTCACATTTCTTGTAGAATTACTTTGTATTTCAAGGGAACTTGAAAGAGAAATCTGATTATTTTAAGTGGGGTTTTCAAGCCCTGTGACACTTCTGTTGTTTTTTAAAAAAAATTATTTATTTTTTCATAGGCAAGAAGAAAGGAGGGCTGGAAAACCACACTTTTGGTTAGCACAGAGATGAGAAGATCCTGGTTCTCCTCGCCCAATTCTTAAACTTTGGTTACAAACCATTTCATTATTTCAGTTTGTACAGACATGATGGGAGTCTGGTGTTCATTGAGAAGGGAAGTAATTCACCACTGAAAGTTTTGTTGGCTGTAATAAAACCTAATGAGAAAATGAGATGCAAAGAGTCTTAGTTTAGAGTTCATTGGAATGACAAGGCTTTAGTCTGGGGGAAATATTGGGAATTACTTCTTTTAAGCACCACCTTCTTTTCTGGAAAGCTAGAGTAACAATGCCCCAGGGCAACATGGGGTTACTCAGTGTATTTCTGCCCTTCCCTTCTATTTTATAGTTCAGACCCTTGGGCCTTGAAGACTTTTTTTTTCCTTCATAGAAACAGTACAAAAATGAAAGATCAAGAAGCTATGAACAAATCTTTGTATGTTGTATTTCATTTAAAACTACTTGGGGTAAGGGACACAGAGCCAGGGAATCATTAATGTTGGGATTCCAGAATTTAAAAAAAAGAAAGAAAAAACCACAAACACACACATGTGGCAAATGCTGTTCCTTTTGAAAAATCTGCCAAGAGTTTTCTTTGAACATTCTTTAAGTATGTTGCAGGTAAATTTTTTTGGGAAAAAAGTGTCAGTATAACAAGAAACAACCAAATCTCATCCTTGAATGGAGCATACCCACTAACTGGGTTGAAATATGGGAGATCAAGACAATAAGTAAGTGCTGATCATAATTTAAAACAGGATAGTCAGATTTCAGCACACAAAATTAGGAAATTATGGTGAATTGGATTCTTGGAGAAAGAAAGTTGATTAAGAAAATATTTTAAAGGGCTGGGGATTTAGCTCAGTGGTTTCACTGCCTGCTGCATAAGCGCAAGGACCAGAGTTTGATCCCCATGCCAAAAAAAAAGTAAAACAAGAAAATATTTTAAATTTTATTGAGTACTTTTCACTTTTATTTTTAATTTCAGAAGACTTTTCTATCATTCCTTTTCAAAATAGTTTGCACTGAAGGATTGCCATAAGGAATGTAAATTCTCCTTCTTAAATATTGAAATCATAGACAGCCCTTCCCCCCAAAAGCTGGGCATGGTGGCACACACCTGTAATCCCAGCAATTGGGAGGCTGAGGGAGGAGAATCGCCACAAGTTTGAGGCCAGCCTGAACTACATAGGGAGACTCTGTCTACAATCCTCTCCCTCTCCCCAAAAAGAAAGAAATCATAGAATGTTAAGGCAATGAACAGGACCTGATGAGCTGAGTGTTAACAGTAGACCAGCAAGAGAGTGCAGAAGTGGTACTGGTGGTAGTTGGTCTTTCATTTGTCTTAACGCCCCCACCCCATCCCATATTAGGTACTGAACCCAAAGCCTTCACGCTGAGCTACATCTGCAGGCCTTTAAATTATTTTTATTTTACTTTTTAAAATTTTGAGACAGGATCTTGACTAATTGCCCAGGCTGGGCTCTAACTTGATATCCTCCTGCATCAACCTCCCAGAGTGCTGGGGTTACAGATGTATGCCACCACACCTAGCAACCAACTGCTTTTATTTCAATTAGCTAAGTTTAGATATAAGAGTGTCTTAAAAGAATCTAACACATTAGTGGGGTCATGGAAGTGCAGGCCAGTAATGCCAGCACTCTGGGTGGCTGAGACAGGAGGATCTCAAGTTCAAGCCCTGGGCAACTTAGTGATCTAGTGAGACTCTGCCTCAAAATTAAAAATAAAAAAACATCTGGGGATGTAGCTCAGTGCAAAGGCCCTGGGTTCAATTGACAATACAGAAGAAAAAAGAAAGTAAAAACTCCAGCAGCTTTTTTTTTAAATACTAAAACTGAAGAGGATCTGGTTTTTAATGAAGATTTCACGATTATTATTACTATTTACATTGGAAAGTGGCATTTTCCCCCAGTTGTCCAACATGAGCCAAACTTCTGTCGGACCACAGTCTTAGTGTAGTTGGGAAAAATCAGGTCACTTAACTGTAGTTAAATCCTTTTCCAGTCTTAGTAACGATAATCAACATTTTTGTAGGGTTTATAGTTTTATTAGTACTTTTACACACATTATCTAATCTTCATGATGTTGCTTTGAGGTACTATCTGTTTTTGGTGGTCCTGTATATCCAGATGTTGACATGGAGGTTCATACTGGTTAAGCAATTTTCCCAGGATTACAGTCAGACAAAGGTTCTGTTTAGCAGTTCTTGGAACTTTGCTCATTCTCTCTCATCTTCTTCCAAAAGAAGCCTCCAGTAGCTTTTATTAAAGATAGATAGAAAGGAAAGTCAAGAACATTCCAAGGAAGACCTATCATCTGTTAATTCTGGGAAGTCAACTAAACTCCTCCTACTCCCCACATCCAGCAGGATTAGTTGTCCCCACCATGTGCTCCCAAGGCCCCTGAGTGTACATTTCTAAAGTCAGCACCAGTGTGTGCTGGAGTTCTCCCTCTTGATCCATCTGTGATTCTCAGACTTGAGGAAACACCAGTAAACATCAAACTTAAAAAAGAGAAAAGCCAGTGAGTTCTTTTTTCCAAACATTACAATATAAAATAGATCCCAGTGGTGCTGCTCTAATTAAATGGATGGGAGGTCGGGTCAAGTTGATATCCCCTTTTTATTTCCAACTCCTCAATCTGCGGATTCTGCACAGGACAGTTTGGAAACAAGGATGAATGAAGAAGTCAAGGGCCGGGGATGTAGCTCAGTGGTGCTGAAGCCTGCCTCACAAATGCAAGGTTTTGAGTTTGATCCCCGGTACCAAAAAAAAAAAAAAAAAAAAAGTCTAGGCAGTTTATCCCATAATTCCTTAGTGCCAAGTTCAGATTTAGAACTTGGGCCCTTTGACTTTCAACTCTATTGTGTTTGCAGTCACTGAACCACATGCTTCCTCTTCCAATTCAGAATGAATATCATCTATAATATTAGGTTAGACTAGATCATTTTTCTCAAGTCCCTTTCCAGTTCTAAATCATGTCATGCCAATAATGGCTTGCCATATCCTCTTTGGTCTATTTAGTTAAGTATACTCAATGATTAATAGTTTCTCATTAGGGTTCCCTGCCACAAATTAAACACAAACATAATACAATCACCAAAGGAAGCTTATTGAAAAACATGGTTTTTATGAGGCACAGTGATGACATGACTCTTTTATAACTGTTTGCTGGTATAGAATCATAATTACAGCAATCAAGACAGATACACATCTTTTGTAAGGAAAAAGTAATTATAATTTAAAAGCACACAGCTCCAAGTTGCCATCACAAAAACGACTATTATAGCAACTATTTCACATTTGGACATTTTTTTGGCAGGAGGTATGAGCATTGTTTATTGTGAGTCAGAAACAGGCACTGAGAAAATATGCAAATTTTTCAAGCAACAGAAAATGCAGCTTTGAGCTGAGAAAACAGGGGGAATAGTGGAAACTGTCTGGACCTTGATCACAAATCAGCCTTAGTGGCTGAAATAATTTTTGGTGATTGGATGCTCTTATAGCACTGGGAGTGGGGCAAGGTCAGAATAAAGTTAGTTTATGTGTTAAACATACATTTAGGGTTTATGTTGTTCTCCTGAGTCAAAGTCCCTTCTGCCATGACTGTGGACTGATTCTAAGCTGCAAGACCAGAGAAGAAAATTCCCCAGGATGCATAACAATCCTGTTTTCCTTGGCCGGACAGGGAAATTGCTGTCGCCTCATGAGGCAGCTCAATTCCAGGTCATAGAAGAGGCAAAGGCAAGCCTCCTTCTCCCACATGCCTGCCTCCTTATCAAGGAAGGATCACACTTACTGAAAGAAAATGAATGCAGGCTATCGCTCACGCACACCAACAGGCCCCAGTTGTAAGAGTATTTCTATGACAGATGCTTAAGTCCACTAAGAGCCTCAAAATCTCATAACATGACCAGGTAAAACTAGCAAAGGTAATGTGGCATTTGAGAAAAATGCACTGGGATTTGGGGTCAGGAGACCTGGGTTGTGTCAGCTTGGGCAGATATTGAAGAAAGTCGTCTCCTCCTAAGGAAAGGGTGAAGTAAGTTCAGGATCGCAAATAAAATCTCATGACAAGATAAACAAAAATACTGTTCATCAGGCCATGAGATTCGCCCTTCTTCTGCCTTTCTCTTCCTATCTCTTTCCATTTCACTGGTGCAGCATGTGGACTGTCTGTGCTACAAGTACCAGGGCACGGTATGGGAATGATCAGATCAGAAACTCAAAGTATTCAAATTCCAAGAATAGAGTTCCCCTAAGCTGAGATAACCTCTGTGGAAAAGACAAAAAGCAGAAAGTGAACTCTAGGAACCCCACAGGATTAGTGATACCTCAATTGTCTCTTGTAGGAACATGACTTGTTTAACAAATTCTACAAGTAAGATGTGTTTGTGTTTCAGGTCTGTCTTGGCCTGGAGGAGTGGGTGGCAATAAAATAGACTGGATTGAGAGGCTGGTCACATATTTTTTGATCTTGTGACCTAACCAAGCCCAGGGCAAAGGTGATAAACCCACAAAAAAATTAATGGCTTGCCTAAAGTCAGTCAAGTGAAGGGGAGAAGGGGAGAGTAGATCAGAAGGTAAAAAGATTAAAAAAAAAAAAGACCAGAATCTAATATTAGTGCTTCTAGCTCTATTCATTTTAAAAGAAACACATTATTATATAATACTGACTACATTCAGTGGAAGCCTGGTATGATATGATTCATTTATGAGGCATGTTTCAAATCCAATGTTGTAATGTTAGGTTGCCCAATATAGTAGCCACCAAGGCCCAGGATTTAGCTCAGTGGTTCCGCCACCTGCCTCACAAGCACAAGGTCCCAAGTTCAGTCCCCAGTACCAAACAAAACAAAACAAAAAACCATCAGTAGTAGCCACCGGCCACATGTAACTATTGAGCACTTGAACACAGTAGGTAGGAACTGAGATCTGCTGTTCTAACTGTAAAGTATATATTGGAGTTTTGGAAACTTAGCTTCTCCCAAATGTAAAATATCTCATTCATAACTATTTATATTGATAACATGTTGTAATGATAATATTTTGAATATATGGAGTTAAGTAAAATTTATTAAAATTAATTTTACCTGTTTCTTTTTGCTTCTTTTGTTGTGACCTGTAGAAAATTTTAAGCTATATGTGTGATTTGCGTTATATTTCTATTGGTCAGCACTTTGAAGAAGTGATTAATCTTTATGGAGGATCCTTGATAGAGGGTAACATTGGCAGGGCTGGTGAAATTCCCTGTTGTGCCCAGTCTCTTCCAATTTATTTAAGTAGATTAACATGGGTAAGAATATTTTGGTCTTTGCACACAGGTTTATTGCTAATGGTAAAAATAATAATAAAAATAGCTACCACTTATTAAGTGTATGGCATTTTCTATGTGTCAGGCATTGCACCAAGTACATTGTATTTGCCTCATTTACTTGTCACAACAATCCTATTGTTAACTAAATTTTATTATTCCTGCTTTACTAATGAAAGGATTGAGATTCTGAGGGAATTAGAAACTACCAAGGTCAGAAACTGGTTAAGTGGTAGGACTGGGATTCCACCCCAGACCTCTTGCATTTGAAGCTCAGACGCTTCAGTGCCACACAATTTTGCTTTGTCCAGACTAACATTCCCCCTGAAAATCCTGCCTCAATTCCACAGGTTTGCACTGGTAAATTTGCAAGCATCAGAGGGGAAGTGGGTTACACAAACTGGCAAAATGGTTGCAGTCCTCAAGGATCTTCCAACATAGAAGGGAAATCATGCACTGTGAGATCTATGACAGCATAAGACCTGGAGATAAATTAACAAATAAAATTCCCTGATGTGCTATTGCATAGTAGGGTGACTACAGATAACAGTAATGTACTGTGCATGCCAAAAAGCTAGATGAAAAGATTTGGAAAATTTTCACCATAAAGATATGATAAATATTTGAGGAGGTTAACATGTTTAACCTCATTTAAACGTGCAGTATACACATGTATTGAAACATTGCATGGTATCCTATTAACATGTACAATTTTTATATGTCAGTTTAAAAAATGTGCAAAAGTCCCCTAGACAGGCAGGAGACAGATTAACTCATATTGTGGGGAAAGGGGAGGGTTTCATGGAAGAGGCAGAGCAATGACACTTTACACATGGCAAGAAGGGTGAGAGAAAAGACAGACAGACAGACAGATGGAAGGCAGAGAGGCAGGGACACAAAAATACATGTGCACAGAGAAAGAGTAAGAGAGAGAGAGAAAGAAAGTAGGGGGTGGTGGCCACATTATTTTGGACAATTATATAGGTGAAGTAAAAAAATAGAAACAATTATATCTGGCTTTCTTGAAAAAGCAATAACAGCATTTCTTGGGTTTAACACAAATATTTAGGCGTGACTTACAAAATCAAAGGAAAGTATATATGAATACATGTAGGATGCTAAAATCTTTTGTCCTGGTATTTGCCATAACCAGTAATAATATCAGTGACAATGAAATCAACCCAAAGACCTTCCTTCCAAGAACTATCCGAACATCATGAATCAAAAGGAATATATCCAAGTGAAAGACACCAAGACAGTAATTCTTCCATGGCAAGCATTCTTTCATATGGCAGAATATCTGTTAGAACCAGTTGGGTGTGGTGGCACACACATGTAATCCCAGCACTCAGGAGGCTGAGGCAGGAGGATTGCTGTGAGTTCAATGCCCATCTGAGCTACACAGTAAGTTCAAAACCATCCTGAGCTACACAGCTAGACCCTGTCTCAAAAAACAAACAAACAAAAAGAAGAACCAGGATACTGCCCCCCCAACTCCTCATCCATATGCTTTACTTAAAACCCTAGGTTACTTTGTTGTTGTTGTTTTTATTCCATTAAAGAAAGGCCTGACTTGGGGGAAATAGATTCATCAGGTGATAAAAATCATTAACATTTATGAGGCAGCCAGAAAAGATTAGAAAAAGCACCTTTCACCATATGTAGAAAGAGTGAATAATTTTATTATATAGCTGGTCATACTGCAGATAGGTAAGTTAATTAGATATCTTGTAGGCAGTTAGGCCCAGCACAGGAGGAGCCAACATGGAGGACAGTCAAGGAGCCAACATGGAGGACAGTGAAGAAGACACCTTCACTGAAGGCCAGCATTGTAAAAGGAGAGAAATTAGCACACTCATGTAGGATGAATAGCAGTAATTGATGTTCTAAATAGGTATCAATCACCTGAGTGAGGGGCCAAGGTCTTAACCCAGCCTCTCCAGGAAATATCCCTGACCTACCTTACTGAAAATCCTGTACACCTGGTACGTGACTTGCTCCCCCATTTGACCCTCATTTAATCAATATTACCTGGGTGTCTGTACTTGTAATCTTATTGGTTGGCCATGGTTTTTTCCCACCTCATGCCCACCTTGTAAATTTCCATTGGGTCTTACAGTTTTATTCCACCTTGTGCCCGCCTCACCACGTGGCTTTGCTGTATAAAACATCTTTGCGAAGTGAGATGAGTGGGCAACCCACTTTCCGGTCCCCCTTCTCTCTTAGACAGAAGCTTTCTTTCTCCCAATAAATTTTGTCTACTCTTAACCTCCCTTCTTCCTAGAATTCATTCTTTGATTTTAGGGGACACGAACTCATGTTTCAGATATCTAGTAGGTTTGAGAGTTACATCTCTTCCCCCTATATCAGTCAGACTCTCTTTTCAGATGTCTGCTGTTTTTCAAATGTAATATTTAATTCAAAATGGAACTCGCCTGTCAAATCCTGGACACAGCATCTGGCCTCACCTCCTTTCTGGAGACTGCTCGTATTCATCTTTCCTCTACCACAAGCAAAAGGACTCAGAGTTTTTTCTTCTAGTTTTGCCTTTGCAGTCTTTCAGGATTCTTTCAGATTCTTTCTTAGAACCATCAGATGGATCTGTCCTGTTGTTATGAAATTTAGTGATTAAAATGCAGTCACAATCAAATCCCACTTGGGGTTTTTCTCCTGGTTAAAACGTGTGCGCATGGATTAGGGTGTGATCACCAGTGGAGGGGTGGATTTACTCCTTTCCACTAATCTCACTGCAAATTTATACCCTCACCAGGACCCAGCAAATCTTACTCCTTCCAGAAGTGACCCCTCAAAGAGGCATTGGCTGTTAATCCTGGAGCCCCTCTAATATTTCATTTACCACCAGGAACATCTGGCCTTCCTAATCACAGACAGAAAAAAATCACCACAAATTCATGAATCCTCAGGGCCTGTAGCTCTGGTCAGGCAGTCCATTACTTTGTTGACTATTCTGAACTTTCTATTGAGTCTCCTAGATATATCCTATTTTTATTTATTTTGAGATGTTGAGGCATTATGAAAAAGGGCCTTGATTTAGGCACATCCTGACTCACTAGGTGCTGCCTGCAGATTTAAAAGCACACTATGACTGTAAGAATCGAAAATGGTGCTATTGTATTATTAATTAGTGTGTTGTGTTATTGTTATAAACAAAAGAGTGGGGAAAGGCATAAATATTCTTCAAAAGCATAGAAATGAGCTCCAGCCAAAGATAAGACATTGATTTTTATTATAAAGTCAATTTAGATTGAACGATGACTATCTGATTTTCCTCTTAGAGTTGATCTAACATTTTCAAATTCCTTCAGGTCTACTCACACTGCCCTTACAGATTTTGGTATCTTATTCTGGTGTCCCTTCAGTCATTATATAGAGCTTGGACTTGTCAATAAGCTTAAGTCTTTTGCCTTTAAAGTTTTTGAAGACACAGGTCTACCTTCTTTTTTGTAAAGAAGTAAAAAATATAGATTAAAATGTTAGTGTTGCCCTCCTTCCTGAATTTTTCCCTTTAAAGTTTTGAAGATGCAGGTCTTTAAAATGTCTTCTTTTTGTAAAGAAGTAAAAAATATAGAATAAAATGTTAGTGTTACCTTCCTTCCTAAACTACTTCACATTCTAGCCTTCACTCCACATTTAGCAGGTTATTCTCCCCCCGCCCCGAAACAAATATTTATTGGGCCCTACTGACATAGGAGATTAGGGAGTGGCAGAGCCTATTGGGGAAGTAGGCCTGACTTGTTAATTACAAAAATTCCGGAACCCATGTGCAGAACAGTTCCCAAAGCCCTGGAAGTGGACTTCTAGGAGAGAACTCGAGTAGGTTTTCAATAGAATGGCCTAGACCTGAGGTCAGCCTGAGGCGTGGGATCCCAGCGCCGCCACTCAGGACCCGTATGTAGAAGTTCTCATGGGTTTCCTCGAGATTTGGAGAGTATAAACTACACAGCCCCCAAGAAAAGCTTGCTATCATGGCTTTCCTCGTGGATAGCCCACGCTGCTTTCTCCAGGGCGTTCTTTTATCTTGCTTTTTCCTCTTTTACTTGGCCTAAGCTTGCTCTGCAGTGCCAGTTTCTTCCTTACAGTTCATTTTTACTTTTTAAAATAAACTATACCACTGCTTTTTGCTCCTTTCATTCAGTTCTTTGTTCAAGATGAGAAGAACCTAGAATCCAACTCCAGAAAGAGATGAGCAGTCCAGAAGCTGGTAACGTTTAATTGGCGAGCCACTTTTAAAAAGAGCTCTCTGATAACATTTTTGTGTAACACTCCAGGAGAATAAAAAACCAGGAGATTCCTGTAACACTACTGTTTGCTGGGCATCATTTAAGGTGCTGTGGAAAAAGTGAACAAAAGAGAGTGAATCACTTTCATGGAATCCGAAGCAAATAAAGATACCTTGCTTCATGAAAGAACTTTCGACCTCACTCTGAGTCAGGCTGCAAGCCTTGCAGGGCTTAATGCACAGAAATGAACTGACATTTTAGAGTGTAACTGGTTACCTGGTAGAGAATGGTTAGTAGAATGAGAAGCTAGTTAGGAGGGTCTTGGAAAAAGCCCTAGTGAGCTGATGGTGGTTTGGGGAATAATCAAAGAGGTGATGAAAAGTGGTACAATTAAGCGTATAATTTGAAATAAGCACTGTTTTGATTTGGTGAAAAATTGGACAAAGGGTATGAAAGAGAGTCATGAAAGAGGAATTAAAGTTTTAGGCTTGAGCCGGGCATGGTGGCAAAGGCCTGTAATTCCAGCTCTCAGGAGGCCGAAGCGATAGGATTGAGACAAATTTGAGGCTGGCCTGGGCTACAAAGTGAGACCCTGTCTCAAAATACAAAAACAAAAACAAAATACCTCTTAGGCTTGAGCAACTGAGTAAACAGAGTTTAATTTTGAGGTGGGTGGAGGGCCAAAGTTCAGATTCGGTGTCAGAGGATGAAGAACTCTGTTCTGGATTCTCTCAGATCTTCAAATGGAGAGAGATGTCTAGGTGGCAAAGGCATCGTAGACAGAGATGAGGCTGGAGTTCCACCTTTGGGACCTGTCACACACACATAGAATTTTAAGTTCTACACAAGCATTCCAAGGGAATGTGAGGGTACATGAAGTTAAAGAAGACTCATAACTGAAATGGAATGGAACAACTACAAGTTAAATAGTCAGAGTTATTTTGTTTAACGTTGTGCATGCTAGAACACCAAGCACTATTACAAAAGCTGGAATGACAATTGAATCTCTACTATTCTGCCTCCTATGTTTAGCCAGTTTTTCATTAGCATTTATTGGCTCTCAAAGGATGACATTAAGGTTTTTGGCTTGAAGAACCAGAGGAATGTAGTTGTGATTTACTGATTTGGAGAATACCAGGAACAGATTGTATGGGGTGTGGTCAGGGCAGGAATTCAAAATTGGAGACAGTTGAGTGGAGATGTTGATAGTCTGTCAGATATGAGAAAGAAGTCAGGAGCGAAGTCTGCTTTGAGATTAGATTTGCTTTATCAGCATGGAGATAGAATTTCCACAGGGAGCTGGAAAATAGATAATAATCAAGGTAGATAAGATATGAAAGCTTTGGGAGGAAGATAGTAAGGTAAGGGAGGAAAGAGCAGAAGTGGGTAAATATGTCAAATTATAAAATGTTACAAGAATTAAAAATATCAAATATTCTCAGATTCTTTCTAAATTTAGTGCACAGAGTACCATGGCTTTGACTTGACATCACCTCTGTACTTAATTTTAAATCTCTCCAGTATTTTAGATACATACATGATAATAAAATGTCATGCAAACAATTTGGGATTACTTTCTCAAGAAGATGCTTTCGAGTTCTGTTTTCAGCTAGCCGGTGTTGCCTGTTGCCTAGAGATTTCCTTCTGCCATGCTGAGAATCTGGTCAAGAATTTGAAAGGTAAGGGCTGGGGGCAGCTCACATAACTTAACTCTTGGGGTTTTGTTTCTATGGAACTTTAAGCAACCGCAGTGAGGCTATACCACTTGACTGGAGTTTGCAATTTGCCATTCTTTATTCTCATAGGTTATGTCAAAATCGTTCCTCAGAACACTGAACCTGAGGTTGGAGCAGCCCTCCAAAGCGTGTGTAAATAGAACTCACTGATCTGTGAACTGAGGTGTGAAAAGTATTACTTCTTTATTTTCATTAACCTTTCATTGCAATTCAGCAGTCCCTCCAATTATGGATTAAGGCAGCAACTTACATAGGTTGTAACTGGAATTTGTCCCCAATAGAAATCACAGATATTTCCACATAGTTTTACAATTGTTTCAGATATCTCTAAAGTCATCTATGCTCAATATATATTTTTTTTTTTTTTTTTGGTACCAGGGATCAAACTCAGGACCTTGCACTTTCGAGGCAGGCGCTGGAACGACGGAGCTAAATCCCCGGCATCAATACCACTTTAAAATTGTACAGTAAGTCTTAGATTTGCTGCTGTCTCTTATTTTCAGTGTCAGTGAAGAGGCACATGTACATATGACTGTATTTCAAAATAATTGGCTTTCTTGTGATCATTTGCATTTTGTTTTATGCGCTATGCATTTTATAATATTCTAAGAAAGGGCTTCATTAGCCCTGGATATAGGCAGTAAAGAGGTGAAACACTTTGCTATCTCTGTGTTCTCCATTCCTTTCATGTGCTTCCCACTTCTGAGCACCATACTACACTGGAAGACAGCATAATGATATGCTACTAGGTATCTTGCTGCTTTGGTTAAGGACATTGGCTTCATTCATGGTGTCTTGACTTAGGTTTTTCTGTGTTAGATGGTGAGTCTGGTATCCTTCCTTTTTTCTCTAGGACTTCAGGGTTTGGAGTATTTCTTAGAAGGGCCTTTCCTACTGTGAAGTTATAAAACACTGGGGATGGTGGTGCGTGCCTTTAATCTCAGCACTCTGGGAGGCTGAGGCAGGAGGATGCCAATTTAGCAATTTAGCAAGACTGTGTCTCAAAATAAAAAATAAAAAGGGCTTGGGATGTAGCTCAGTGAGAAGGCCCTGGGTTCAGTCTCCAGTACCGAAAAACAAAAAGTTATGAAAGTATACTATATTTTTCAAATTTTCCCAACGTTTTTATAGGGCTTTTGTTTTATTATTTTTATGTAACGTTTTATCTTATTTTAATTTATTTTATTTATTTTTTGAGACAGGGTCTTGCTATGTAGTTTAGGCGCCTTGAACACACTATGTAGCCCATGCTGGCCTTGAAATTACAGTGATCCTCCCGCCTCAGCTACCTGAGTGCTGGGATTATTATCTAGCATTTTAACCCATTGGAATTTGTTATAATATAAGGCTGTAACTTTTCCACTTATTTTCATAAATGGTAGCCAAATGTCCCAGTACTGTTTATTGAATAGTCAATCTTTTCCTAATTTACCATATTTTAAAGCAGCTTTGCAGAGGCATAATGGAAGTAAAATAACCTGTATATATTTAAAGTATACAATTTGATAAGCTTTGATGTGTACACAGCCATGAAATCACCACAATCAAGAGAGCAAATTTTTAAAAAATAACTTCCATTTTATTTATTTTTGAATAGTTAACAATTTATATGGTTCAAGATTCAAAGTCACAAAATGTCATGGAGTAAAAAGCTTATTACTCATATCCAATCTCCAGACCTAACTGCTCACTTCCCTCTCTGGATGCAATGAATATCATTAGTTTCTTCTGTATTTTTATATAAATATTTTATGCGTATGTAATTAAATATATGTACTCTACCTATATAGTCAAACACAATAGCATATTATACATATATTTTTTGCCTTTCTGTTTTCCCTTAATGATATTTGGATCCATCTGTGTTTGAAAAGATTCTTTGTTCTTTTTTACTTCTACTTAGAATTATTTTGGATAGATATGGTTAGCAAATAGTTATTGAATTCATTCTATATATGAAGCACTTGTTTGAGTTCTGATCAGTGAACAAAACAAGAATCTCCTCCCACATGAAGCCTATATTCTAAATGAGATCTTTCACAATTTCATCACTTCCTTAATAATGGATATTTAGATCTTTTTAATGTTTTGGTATTATAAACATTGTCGCAGTGAAAACTTCATACATATATCATCTTGCATATATGCAAATATATTAGTAGAATATAATTCAAGAACAGAAATTTGTTGGTTAAAGGGTATGTACATTTTTAATATTCACTGATATGGTCAAATTATTCTCAGTAGAAATATTAATTTATACTCCCATCTTTGTATTAATATTGCTGGCTCATCCATGTAGTGTTTTATATAAATTATTAAGTTTTGCTCATTTAATAAGCAAAAAAGGAAAGTTATTGTAGTTTTACTCACTTATTTCTTCTAATCAATGACACTAAGTATCTTTTCATATCTATCAGCCATTTCTATTTCATATACTTTGCCTGTTTACCTATTGAGTTACTAATCTTTTACTTAAAAGTTTTTTAGAAATTCCGTGTACAGGCATTGTGGAACGCATCTGTAATCTCAGCACTATGGAGGCTGAGGTAAGAGGATCAACATGAGTTAGACCACCATGGGCTACACAGACTTCAAGTCCAGCCTGAACTATATAGCAAGACCCTGTCTCAAAAAACCAAAAGAGAAAAACAAATTCTATGTATTATGAAAGTTTAATATTCTTCTGTGATTTAGTTTTCTAATAATTTATCCAGTTTATCATTTGTCTTTTAATTGTTCTTTTGGTGGGTTTAAGTTTTTATTTTTATGTAATTGAAATGATCATTATTTCCTTTTATGATTTCTTAGACTCTTATAATTACTTTTTTTCAATGGTACATTTTAGGTATACAATATGATGACATTCATCACTGGGAATTTGTACCTTTACATGATATATCTTGGTTCTTATTTTTTTCCCCATACCCATCCCCTCCCTTCAACCCATCCACCCTTCCATATTTACAAAGACTTTGTTTTCATCTTTTTCCTTTCCTCATACTAATTCTATTCCCTTCTTTCCTTTCCCCTACCTCTCCCACTCCTCTTTCCTCTTTGGGACTTTTCTTCCTATTTCACATTATCTATAATATATCTTGATCGTTATTTATACTTTCAGTTTCTCACACCAGAGAAACTATTTAGTATTTACATATGTGTGTCCTATTTATTTCACTTGAGTATGACCTCAATGTACATCCATTTAGCTATAAATGACTCTAGTTTTTCATTCTTTATGGCTGAGTAGTACTCCATTTTATTAAAAAAACACACATCTTCTTTATTCAGTCTCCAGTTGATGGGGAAGTGAGCTGTTCCCAAATTTTAGCTATTACTAAACTGTACTACTATAAACATGGGTGTGCATATATCACTGTGGTATGATTCTTTTAATTCTTTTGGGAAGATACCCGGTAGGAGAATAGCTGGGTCAAATGGGACCTCCAATCATAGCTTTTTGAGGTATCTCCATACTAATTTCCATGTTGGATGTACCAGTGTACACTCCCACCAACAATGGAAAAAGGTTCCTTTTACCCCAACACCCCTGCCAGCATTTGTTGTTGGTTGCTTTCTTGATAGCAGCCATTCTTTCTGGAGTGAGGTGGAATCTCAGCATTGTTTTCATTTGCATCTCTCAAATGATCAGTCAAGTTGAACATTTTTTTATATGTTTTTTTGGTATTTCTACCTCTTTGTCTGAGAAATGTCTGTTCATTTCAGATGCTCATTTTTGGATTGGGTCTTTAAATTTGGGAAGTCTGGCCGGGCATGGTGGTGCCTGTAATCCTAGCACTTGGGAGGCTGAGGCAGGAGGATCGTCATATGAGTTTGAGGCCAGCCTGGGCTACATAATGAGTTCAAGTTCAGCCTAAATTACATAGCGAGACCCTGTCTCCAAAAAACTTAAAAAAAAAAAACCCTTAGGAATTTCCAATCTCTGATATATATGTTAACCATTTCATTAAATTAGCAGCTTAGAAAACAATGTCCTCTTTAATAATCTGAATTTTTTAAGGTAGTGCTAAAGTAATGCTTTTTTAATTGCACATTTTGCTAAATGTAGCCCTAAGC
>NW_004624759.1:18427614-18450128 GCF_000247695.1 Heterocephalus glaber
CTCCTCCTCCTCCTCCTCCTCCTCCTCCCCCTCTTCTTCCTCCTCCTTGAGACAAGATCTCTCTATGAAGATCAGGCTGACGTTGAATTCACCCTGTAGCCCAGGCTGGCTTTGAGCTCATGGTGATACTCCTGTCTCAGCCTCCCAAGTGCTGGGATTACAGGTGTGCATCATCATGCCTGGCTTCTTCTTTTTTTCTTTTTCTGTGGTACTGGGGATTGAACTCAAAGTCTTCCCACCAAGCTACATCTCCTGCCCTTAAAATTTTTTTAGTCTTTTTCTCCACTTCTTTTTATTAGTACATGTTGATTATATAGACTGATAGGTTTCATTTTGGCAAATTTGTACATGCACATAACATATTTCAATCATTTCTCTACTAATTTTTTTTGAGATAAAAAAACTCACTAAATTGCTAAATTGTCTAGGTTGGGTTTAAACTTGTGATCTTCCTGACTCAGCCTTCCTGAGTGCTGGGACTAGAGGTGGGCATCACCATACTGGGTACAAAGAGATCTCAAAATCCAATAACAACATAAATAGAGGTTGATTCTCCTCTTTGTGCAGAGAGGTAGGAGGTCTGGGTCAATAAAGGGTTTGTCACTTTTAGCTTGTAGCTTCCAGATCCAAGACCAAGTTGAGTAGTATAGTTCTCACCACGTTCTCACTAGTAGGAGAGGGAAAAGATGATGCCGGGGGAGGGAGGCATATTTAATCCTTTTAACAACATCACCCACAAATGGCTTATACTATTTCTGGTTACAGTCCACTGGCCAGAACTTAGTCACATGATTATGTTAAACTGCATTAGGATAAGAATTTAGTCTGTAGTTGGCCATGTGCTCAGTTAAAATTTGTAACTTCTCATTGAATGGTAGTACATGCCCATACCTCATCACTCAGAGAGGCTGAGGCAGGAGGACTACATGTTTGAGCCCAGTTTGGGCAGTTTAGTAACTTGGTGAGACCTTGTCTCGAAAGGAAAAATTTAAAAAGGGCTGGGGATGTAGCTCAGTATGAAAACCCTGGGTTCAACTCCCAGAACTGCAAAAGAAAAAAAAAGTCATAACTGTTGTTGTGCAAGACTTTGGGCCACAGCCATGTTGGCCATGGCTATTATTAACCTCCTATAGGACTGATGACAATCACTGCTATCCGCACCTCAAAAGGTGGTGGGAGGTACACTCCAAGATGCGAGGAGAAAGAAGAAATATTCAGATAGAGGAATAAAGAGCTCAGAGGCATTGAGAAGAAGGTGTGTTTGGAAGGTGTGTCTTGAGAAGTTCAGATTATCTGGAGTGTAGTGTGCAATAGCAGAACTGTGTGGAACATAACCAGGTCAGAGAAGAGTAGTGGACCATGAAGGGCTTAAGACATTGCAAGTTATAGACAGTGAAAGGAGTAAAGTTTTGTGAACAGGGTAGGGGGAATTTGGGGATGTGGTTTGGGATGGCCTGTCTGACAGGAAGGAATAGAATGAATTGGCAAGTTGGCAAATAGGGGCTGGGAGACCAACTGGGGAAAGCATTCTAGTAAACCAGGGATGAGGTTCTGAGGGGCTGCCTCAGGCAGATGTAATGGTAGGATTGGAAAGAAAAAGCGAGATGGGAGGCATCTTTGGAAGTAGAATGAACAGGCTATGATAACTGATTAAATATGGGTACAAAGAATGTAGGCCAAAAATGATTCAAATTTCCCAGCCTTGGTTTTTGTCAGGTGATGCCTTTGTGAACTAGGACAGGAAATTGGGAAGATGAGAGAAGAGAAATAGGATGAGGTGATGTCCTTGGAACAGAAAAGGAGAGGGTCTCATGGTACCCTTATCATGAAATTCCCTTTTATTTTTTATGATTGTTTAATGTCTGCTTACTTCTGAGAGACTGTATAACTCATCTATTGCTGCATAACAACCCACTTCAAACTTTGTGGTATAAAAGAAAAACAAAGAAAAACCCCCAATGTATTATTACCACTTATAGACCTGAGATTTTTTTCCCCCATTAAGTTTATTGGTACATTTTAGGTATAAAATATGGTTACATACATCATTGGGATCTTGTACCATTACATGAGTATCTTGGTGCTTATATTTTTCCCCTTCCCCTGCCTTCCCTTCACCCCCTCCATCCTTCCCTATTTTCAAAGACTTTGTTTCCATTTTTTTCCTTTTCTCACATTTTTTCTTTTCACTTCTTTCCTTTCCCCTACCCCTCCTGCTTCCCCTGCTCCTTTAGACCTTTTCTTCCTATTACACAATATCAATTATACATTTTTAAATTACAATATCAAGATCTAGGAGACATTACCACAGGTTTTACAGAATTTAAGAGGATATAGAAAGCATATTATAAAAATCTGTTTTGAGGGCTGGGGATTTAGCTCAGTGGTTTTACTGCCTGGTGCATAAGTGCAAGGACCCGAGTTTGATCCCTGGTACCAAACAAACAAACAAACAAATAAAAATAACCCAATCTGTTTTGAAATTAATTTGACAACTTCTAAGAAGTACCTTGGAAGACAAATTCATGAAACTAACTCTGGAGGAAATATAAAATTTGAACAGCACCTATTAAAGAAAGAATATTCCTAGCTTGAAACCCTATATATATGACAACAGGCTTGTATACATATTAACTGATAAATTATACCAAACATTTAAAGCAGAAAAAAAAAGGAAACCTCTCCCCTCATTTTAGGAAATCAACATTGTGCTAATCCTAAAACTGGATAAAGATAATAGAAGAAAAAAGTATGAACATAGATAGAAATTTGTTTAACAAAACAAACTATTAGAAGTCAGATCTGGCAGTATATAAAAAGTGGTTTTATCATAGGGATGGCAGTGTTGGTTCAGCATTGGAAGATCCACCCCCAAAAGTCATCATTTTAACAGAGGAAAGGAAAAAGCCATATGATCCTGTCACTAGTTGGAGAAAAAGTATTGAACTAAATTCTACAGCTGTTCATGATAAAAGCTATCAGGAGACTAGAAGTAGAACAGAACCTTCTCAACAGATTAAAGACATGTACTCCATACTTCCAGCAAAAATGTCTTATATAAATGGAGAAGATACAAAGCTTTCTCCCTAAGGTGGGAAACAAGGGCAGATATGCCTACTCTTCATCTGTCCATTAAACTTTGAAACATAGACCTAAACCAAAATAGTCTGGCAATAAAATGACACAGTTGGGATACGATTGGCAAAGTTGAAGCAAAATCTTTATATGTAGATGAAATGATCATCTACAGAGAAAATACTAAGAAATCTCTAGGAGCCCCTAGAACTAGTATTTGAATTTAACAGGATTAGAAAACACAAGGTATATATAAAAATTCAGGTCTATGTATACTTGCTATAAATGAAGAATTGGATATTGAAATTTAAAAGTTTTATAGGAGCACAAAGGACCTAGAAAAGTTAAAAACAAAACAAAACAAAAACAAAAAACAAAAACAGGGTTGGAAGACATCTAGTACCTAATTTTAAGACTTCTTCTCCCCCAAACTTCTTCACCCCCAAACCCAGTAACAGTATGGACATCACTTATATGTGGAATACTTGATTTTAAACAATTTCCTCTAACATCAAAGAGAGTGAGAATGTCATGATCCATTTTTATTAGACCATTGGCTCTTGACTCTAGCATGCAAAGATCTGAGAGGAAAAACCCGAACCATATGCTTATATCTTGACAGGACATGGTTTCTGCTTTTACCCAAACTCATAACATGGGTGCAGTAGGTTTATTTTTTTCTTGCTGCATAGCAAATAATCACAAACCTAGTGGTTACAAAAAGCAACCATTTATTATTTTATAGTTCTGTAGAGGAGGAGTCTTAGGCTCTCTGTTTAGGATTTTACAAGAGATCAAGTCTTGGCCAGACCACATTATCATTGAGAGCTTAAAATCTTCTTCCAAATTCACATGGTTGTGGCATAACCCAGTTCCTTCTGGTTACAAGATTGGTGTCTCCCTTTCCTAGCTGGCAGCTAGACGGCCACTCTCAGAGAGTAGAGATGCTGTGTTCTCTGCCATGTGATCCTTCCATCTTCAAAGTTAATGTAGAGAATTTTCCTTTCTGATTGAATTCCTCTCTTATGCTTCAAATATCTCTGGCTTTTTGTCTCTGATCTCTAGACCCAGATTTAAAAAACTACTATGATTAGGTCAGAACAATCTGCATAATCTCCCTATATTAAGGTCAATTGTTTGAGGAATTTAATTAACATCTGAAATTAGTGTTTAAATAATGAGTAGGAACCTTGGGAGCTATTTTAGAAGTCTGCCTACCACAGTGGGAGTTTTGCCAAACTGAAGAAAGAGAACAGGTTGTTCAAATGTCAGGAAATCAAAACCTTTTCAAGTATCTACCATAGGAACAAAGAGGACAGGAGAAGATACAAGTAAAAGAAAAGACAAACATCTAAGATGAAGTAGATTCCACTAAGAAACCAAATAAAGGTGGGCAAAAGGAAGCTGGAGCAGTGTCAAAGGCTAGTTGAGATTAGATGCAGAAAAAGTATTAGAACCCCATGATATTACCCATGAATTTCTTAATCAATTAACTGCAACAAGGACAATAATAAAATAGTTGGAGAAATTGAAGGGAAGAGTTTATATAGCTTGGGGTTTGGTGAGATGAGCAGAGTATGGAGGTAAATGATCACAGTATCACTGCAGGCAAAGGAACTAGAGGCCAAAATAAAGACATTTTTTTGTTTTGTTTTGTTTTGTTTCATTTGTCTTTGGAGACAGGGTCTTGCTGTTTAGTTTAGTCTGGTCTTGAACTCACTATGTAGCCTAAGCTAGTCTAAAACTCATGGAGATCCTCTTACCTCAGCCTCTCAAGGTCTGAGATTACAAGTGTGTGCTGCCACATCCAGCAAAGTGAAGGTTCTGAAGTGGATAATGCCAAACTCAGCACTGCAGCACCTTTGAATTTCTGTCATCTCCACAGTCTCCTCCTGAGTTAGAATGCAAAAAAAAAAAAAAAAAAAATAGTAGTAGAGTTGAAAAATCAGTACTGGAAATAATGATGAAGGCAAAGATTGCCTCAGTAGTATTTAATGGAACAAGAAAGACAGAAGGACAAGAGGGTGAGGTATAAGGATAAAAGGATGAAGATATACCATATCTCATAAAATTTTTAAAATTAATAACCAATATGCTTTCTCTTTATTCTTCTCTTGATTCTGTTATTGTAATAAACTGTAATTCTCTATATGGTATAATTCTCATAAGATAAATTTTTTTTGAGCCAGGGTCTTGCTATATAGTTTAGGCTGGAAGGAACTCACTATGTAGCCCAAGATGTCCTTGAACTCATGATAATCCTCCTGTCCCAGCTTCCTGATTACAGATGTGCTCCACCATGCCCAGCAATTTTATCTTTTCTTTCCTTGTGTATAATGTACATTTTTCTTTTCTTTTACTGCTTTTAAAAACAGTCTTTCTACTTATTATTTTTTAGCAATTTTATTAGGACATAATATGATATAGTTTTCTTTGGGTTTATCCTGTTGAGATTTGTTAACTTTCTTGGTTTTGTGAGTTCATATTCTTCATCAACTTTGGAAAAAAATTGAGGACCATTTATTAGATATTCTTTCTGTGCCTCCCTCCAGGACTCCAATTACACATATTTTTGACCAGTGGATACTGTGTTCACACATCACTGATGTTTTGATAATCGTTTTTAGCTTGCTTTGTGTCTGTTCTTTACTTTGGATGGTTTCTATTGCCATGAATCCTGGGGTCTGATAATAAGTGAGGCTTGAAGAGGTCCCTGAGAGTCAGCGAAAAGTAGTCGATTTATCTCAGGCTAGTATTTGAGAGGCAGAGGCTATATTTATTCATTTTTGACTAAGCCACAATTTACTGGGATCTTCTGAGATTACTTTTTATTTTGGCTTCAAGTTCTTTTATGGAATAACTATGGTCGAAGATATTTCCTTTGCTTGCTGTATGGAGTGTTTATGAATATCAAATAGAAGCAAATCTGCCAATATTTTTAAAAACTGGGGAAGATTAAAGGCAGGATTTTTTATGATAATTGTCCATGACATGAAACATGTTTTTGGTTTGCTCATTTAAATTCTTTTAAACTTCTTTGAAAGCATTTTAAAGCAAATCAGTTTTTCCTTCCTCTTCTTATCTTTCCTTTTTAAAGATTTGATTGAGAGAGCTTTGCTTCCCAGCATAAAATAGATTTTAAAATCTCTATGCTACTTTGATTTGTCATTTTGTTCCCCATGGATGGGCTGTCTGTAAACATTTTTGACTTATGAGTTAGGTAGAGAGTCCTGGCTGGATGTGTACATTTGGGAATTGCCAACTTCTTAATGGGTCTGGCTGACCTCATTCAGGGTGTGAGTAGCTGGAGAAGAGAGGAGGTGCAGTGTCTGTATCCTTGTACACTCCAGACGGTGGGATTTAGGAAGAAGAGGCAACAAAGGAGACGGAGAAAAAGGCATTTTAGAAACTCACTTTCCTGCCTGCCATCCTCCTTGCACAAGCCTTTAGGAGTGTCTATGGGTGCCCACCCTATGAATGCGTGCAGTGGCTGTGGCTGTGGTCCCCTGTGCATGTGTCTGTGTGCTCACACTGAAGGGCAGTAAGTATTGGAAGTGGGTGTTACAAAGGAAAGCAAGCAGCATAGTCCTAGTGCTTCAGAAGGACAGAGTGATTGTACAAGCTTCAAGTGGGGTAAAGCAGGGCCAGATACATTTCAAAGTGTTGATTTGCTAGTCATTCTTCCCTATATCCAGGTCATCAGGGTGAAAACTCAGGCAGAGCTGACCTGGAGATAGAAATGGGTAAGGGACTCTGTTGTCCACCTCTGGCCTTTCTAACCTTCTCTACAGCAGCCCTTTTATAGGTGTGAAATCCCCTGCACAGAGTCTTGAGGCCAGAGGAAAGTATAACTGGGAGCAAGGGACTCAAAATGTTTCACTCATAGTCTTTCTGGGGAAATTATTGGCCAAGAATTGGCATTCCTATAGTTGGCACCATGAAGCAAGCAGCTCCTGTCTTCCTACTCTGGGTCCTGAGTTGGAGAAGTTCTTAGGGTGAAAGCAAGACTCATTGTGGATTTGGGGGAGAAAGCTTGGAGGAGATGAGAGAGGGCTACAAGAAGTCAGGATGATGGCTCAACTTGTCCCACTTTCCCATGTACTTTTCTAAGGTATCCTCACTGTTACGGTTTGAATGTCCCATGTAAAACTTGTTGGAAACTTAATACCCAAATTCCTATGTTAGTGATATTTGGATTTGGGGTACTTGGGAATTAATTAGGATTAGATGAAATCATGAGGGCAGGTCCCCATGATGGCAATAGTGGCTTTGTAAGGAGAGGAAGAGAGACCTGAGCTAGTGCCCTCCACCACATTATGCCCTCCAATTTGATATGACATAGGTTTTCTTGCTTTCACCAGATCCAAGTAGGTGCTGATGCTATGCCCTTGGACATCCTAGCCTTGAGAACCATGAGATAAATACACCTCTATTCTTTAAATTACCTAGTTTTAGGTATTTAGTTATAGAAACACAAAATGGACTAAGACAACCTTCTTTTCTTCTTTTTCAGATTCTGGTAACACGGAATATTTTTAAAAAATGAAATTCTCATTGTGTTTTTAAATCAATAAACAAAACAAACAAGTATAATGAGAAATATTTATCCATCATAGATCATTTGAAAAATACTGAGAATCCCCAGAAAACAAAAGCTATGAGTATTTCTATTAGCTGTGAATAAAAATTAAAGGTTTTTCCTTGGACAAAGACAGTTGGATAGATAGTTGGAACAACATATAAAGTTGTACAATGAATTTTTTAAAGCTAACATTAGAATAAAACTTTGTCTCTCTCTCTCTTTTGTTTTTTGAGACAGAGTAGTGTTTTGTGGTTCAGGCTTACTCTATATAGCCCAGGCTGGCCTCTAGCTTGCTGTGATCCTCCTGCCTCCGTCTCTTCAGTGCTGGGATTACAGGTATGAGCCTCCACACCCAGCTATAATAAAACGTTTTTCTAATCCCTCCTTTTACTTGTATTATCCTGAGTGAATTAGTCTTTCTATACCTCAGTGTATCCTCTCCTTTTCCCTTCTCTTCCCTTCCCTTCCCTTCCCTTCCTTTCCCTTCCTCTCCTTCCTTCCCTACTTCCTTCTTTCCCTTTCCTTTCCTTTCCCAGAGCTGGAGATTGAACCTACGGCCTTGCATATGCTAGGCAAGTACTCTATCATTGAGCTACATTGCTGGCCAGTAATTGAACAGATTATTGTATGATACTATATGTCATTGTATAGCTGTACCATGATTTATTTAAATGTCTTCCTGTTTTGAGACATTTGTATTGGGTAACAAATTTGCTATTAAATGACTTTGTCACAGCATGGTGGTGCATACCTGTAATTCCAGCACTTGGGAGGCTAAGGCAGGAGTATTACCCAGAGTTCAAGGCCAGCCTGGGCTACATAGTGAATTCAAGGCCAGCCTGAAGTATATAGCAAGACTCTGTCTCAAAAAACAAACAAACAAAAAAACCCAACCCAAACCAAACCAAACTAAAGAAAAAACAAAACAAAAACTTTTTGATGAAAGTTCTTTAATATAAAACATTGTTCACCTTCTGAATGAAGAAGGCAAATTCTTTGAAGTGGAAGAAACCCCTAAGGAAAAGGGAGAAAACATGGGAGCCATTAGAGCTTTCAAAGCCACCTCATCCAAAATTCTTCTGCTGCTGCCTCAGACCTAGGGCCTCTGAGAAAGGCTGAGTTTGAGGCTGGTTGCCTGTGAAGCCTGGTATGATGGAGAAAGAAGGACAGCTTGGGTAATTTCTAAATCTTCACCCTTGCCTCTAATTCTCAAAGGGATAGGAATCACTGAACTGCAAACTAGAAGACCGAGGGACCTAGTTCCAGTTTAGTGGGTAACTGTGACTTTGGGCAACGTACTTACTTCCCTGGATGTCCTCCTCATTAAAAGGGGTAAGTTCGACTTCATTTCTAAAGTGTCATTAACACTCTCCAGTGTCTCTCTACAGATCTCAAACTCTGACAACCTCATAGCCAGCATCAACCTGTCTCACTTCTCTTTCAGGTGGACAGTCTAGTTCATGCCATCTTCACTTACTTAGGAAGCATCCCTCTACCACCTACCACTCATCCATCACAGAATGGAATGATTTAGCCTCTTGTCCTTAATGAACTCTTAGTCTAGATAGGGTAAAGAAAAGAATTATATTAATACATTGTGATAAGTGCTATAATAGAAGTTATAACTAAACCCCTTTGGGAGACAGAAGGTGGAAACATCTGTGATATTTTTAATGGTACTGGGTGGATGAGTCTGATTAGGAGAGGATTCACCTAGAAAAAAAGTCAGCTATTCCTAATTCCCTTGGTGTATGAGCCTAATTTTTTTAAAGCCTGACCTTAAGTATTAATAAACGCTCTTTATGAGACCCTTGTTTGTCTTAAAATATTTCCATAGTATAAATGTTGTCAAGCATCTCTGGGGTGGGGGTGGGGAGATTTGACTATAAATATGAACAAGACATTGGCCTTACTCACTAGGACAGTGGTAGAGAAAGGCAGCTATGAAAGCAATTGAGTAAAAGAATAAAATTAAGGAGAGATGGTGTGAAACAAGAAGGCAGGAAGTTTGGAAATGAGGAAGGGAATCAGAGGAGAGGGAAAGGTGGTGGGGAGGGAAAGGGGGTAAAAAACCCCCAAGATATGTCATATACATGTTGTAATTCCCCCAGACAAATTAACCATTATGTATTTTGAACATACACTAACAAAAATGAAAGAAAGAGAGAAAGGAAGAAGGAAGGAAGGAAGAAAGAAAGAAGGAAGGAAGGAAAGAAAGAAGGAAGGAAGGAAAGGAAGGAAGGAAGGAAAGAAAGGAAGGAAGGAAGGGAAAGGGCCGTGGGAGATGGATATAACTGACATGACGCTGTGGTGCAAGAGCTTTGTGGAGGGGGTACTGGTGTTCCTGAGAGATTTTGGCAAAGTGTTCTTACTTCTACATTGAAAACAGTGCTGGGTTTGGAGTAGGAGGAGACTGTTTCAGTTCCAAGGTCTGGGCTGTGTTGCCTAGCACCTGTGGACAGCCCCAGGAGCACCTACCTGGGGGCAGTGTGTGCAAAGCTGGAGTGTGTCACATTCTGAAGAGGGTCTTGTCTCGATGCCCTAGGTTACTGACATTTCAGTGTGATTTTATACGCCCTCATGGTATGAGCAATGCTCCTCTCTGAAGGAGAACGGATGAACAAACGTGTATGGAAGTCTTTGGCAAATGCTAGAGGATAAGTTTGCCTCCAGAGAAGGGAGGATATGAGCTGGGATCTTACAGAGTTCTCCAGCCGGCTTTTAGTGGAAGATTCTGGAATTCACTAGGGATTGTGGCTCCTAGGCAGAAAGGCACTATCTAGAAACTGCTGCTGGAACAAGGCCTGATAGTGGCAAAAGCACTCAGAGGAAAGGGAACTGGAGCAAAGGGGAAGAGAAACATGGCTGACCACATTGCAGTTAGACCTGGCCCCCAGGGAGCAGGGGAGGGACAGTCAGGCAGGGTGGGGTGGGGATGGGTGGCTGCTCAGGATGTGGCCACCTCAAACCATGAAGAATGTGGCAGGAGTTGTCAGGTCACTCCTTCGCCTTCATTCCCTCTTGCTAAATCCCGAAGGGAATAGTTGTGTTCAAAAGGAAAAAAAAAAAGTAGGGTAAAAGAAAGATAAACCAGGCTAGGTTGCCAAAATAATAAGGGAATGGAATAGCTGGACAGGTGTTGCTTTGGCTGGTGCCATGAGGAAGAGATGTCTTGAGAAATGCCATGCTGTGTTCAACATCCAAACATAATGTGCGAGGTCCAGTGTCACCTCCCTACCACCTCTCTAACCTGATACCCCCAAAGCCCACCCAGACAAAGGGGGTTGGGGGAGAGAATTCGTTGTGGTGTAGGGTGTTTGAAAACAATACTGAAGAGGAGGAAAGTTGGTACCACCAACAGTGCCTTTGCCCAGGGCTCCCGGAGAGAAGAGGGAGTCAGAAAGCAGCACTGTCATTATCATGAGTGGCATACACATGGAAAGCCTTCTCCTTGTGGCTCTGAAATAAGGGATTTTTTGGAATGGATAGGATCCACACAGGCTTTGGGGTGCCCCATGGAGTGTGTTCCCTCTGCCTGCTCTCCTGGCAGCAGGACTCCAGCCTGGTGTGCTTGCTCCAGGCAGTACCAGTGCCTGGCTAGATCAGTGTCTCTGGCAATTAGTGTCTCTTGCAATCAGAGAGGTAGCAAAGATAGAACTAAAAGCATGGGCTTGTGACTCAACTCTGGTGCTCAGACAAATACTTGACATTTCTGGGATTCATGTTTTTCATTTGTAGGATGAGACTGTGCCTTAAGCTTGATTGTGTAAACTTGACTGGCTGGGTGTGCCTGGTTGGGTCATGGAGACATGATCTTGGGTACTATATCTGGTCCCGTGTTCTTTCCTCTCTGGTGCTGCTCTTCTGCTCTGCTTCTCAGCGGCCATGAACTAAGCATCTTTGGTCCTCCATGCCCTTCTGCCATGATGTTCCTGCCTTGGAGCCTGATGACTTGCTCCCCTGAGACTGGAAGCTACACTAAACCTCTCTCCCTTTAAGTTGAGGGTGTCATGTGTCACATCATAGCAGCAGGAAAGCTGACCAACACAGGGATGCTAGGACTGTCAGTGGTAGACTGTTACAGTGTTAAATAGGTTTATACATGAAAACACTGAAAGATTGCCTGGCACCATGAGTGCCAGGGATGGCTTGAACTACGAAGTATTGGCTCTTCTTATTATTCAATATCCATGCTTAAAAGGGATTCAACAAGTGTTAAGTATTGTCAGAAAAATCATCAACAAGTCCTTCCTGAACCTGTGGGTGTCCATGATATTGTACTCTATACTCTTTTATGCTGCCAGATTCAAAACATGTTTTCTGCCTAGGAATTTGCTTTCTGAGGTGAATGTGTTGATAGGAACATACAAGAAGAATAGAGGAATGAATAATAATGCACAAAAAAGGAAACATCTGAGCATAAGAAGCCAACTACTTTGAAGATAACAATATAGTGTAGTAACTATTATGCTCTTTATCATTTTATTATGAAATTTTGTTTTATTTTTCATAAAAGAAAAGGAAACAAGAAAACCCAAAAAGAAGCCAACAAAAATTTGTTTGAACCATTTTAAGCATAGAAATTTCATTCTTACTGTTATAGTTTTTTATTTTTAGACAGGGTCTAACTATGTAGTTCAGGCTGGCCTTGAACTCATTATGTAGCCCAGGCTAAACTCAAACTCTCAACCATCCTCCTGCCTTAGCCTCCCAAGTGCTGGGATTATAGGTATGCACCACCATACCCGACATTAGTATACTTTTTTAAATTATTTGATAAGGGCTGGGGATGTAGCTCAGTGGTTCTGGTGCCTACCTCGCAAGCGCAAGGTCCCAAGTTCAATCCCTGGTACTAAAAAAAAAATAAATAAATAAAATTAATTGATAAGTAGATTTGTAGCTATTGAACAGTCTTATGTTTGCCTACTGAAAAGAGATTTTCTTCCCCCTTTATTTGCAGTGCTGGGGATCAAACTCAGGGCCTCACATACGCTAGACATGAACTCTGCCACTGAGGTATAATCCCAGTCCTAAAAAGAAGTCTTTATGGAATATCACAGGGATCATTTTTATTCTGGAAAATAATTTTTTTTGAAACAAGGCCTCTCTATGTAGACTAGGCTGGCCTTAAACTCACTATGTAGCCCAGGCTGGCCTTGAACTAATTTTCCTTCTGCCTCAGCCTCCTGAGTGATAGGATCATGGGCATGCATCGCCAGGCCCAGCTATGGTGAATCCTGTGATGTGAGATATTTATTTTTTATTCTCATTTGACAGATAAAAAACAGCTTCCCAAGTGCTGGGAGGAATATAGTGTTTTTTTAGAAAGTAGTAATAATTAGTATATATTTCTGATATAACACTTTACCAAGTCATATTTATGTGTATTAACTCTTACTGCTTACAACCCCTGAGCAGATCTAATATTATTCCCATTTTGTAGAGAAAGGAAATGTGCTATGCAGCACAGAAAACAAATACAGTAGCTCTCTACCTTGTACATTTAGTTCAGCCATGGTCACATGTAATACGCATGTATGTTCAGTGAACAGACTTTTCACTCTAATGTGGTTAAGCCTATAAAAGGACTAATGATAATGTGCATGTCTTTTTGCATTTTATCATTTTAATATATATTTTTATTTTTAAGACATTGTAAGTGTTCTTATTTATGAGGTATAATATGACATTTCCATAAATGTACACAATGCATATCTCTTCCCAGCTGTCTCTCCATACAATGGGTTTTAGCCCTTCTTTTAAAGAATAGCATGCAGGGGGCTGGGAATGTAGCTCAGTGGCACTGTACCTGCCTGGCAAACACAAGGTCCTGAGTTCTATCCCTGGTACCACAACAAAAAAGAATAGCATGCAGGAGCTGGGTGTGGTGGTGCATACCTATAATCCCAGCACTCAGGATGCTGAGGCAGGATCGTCATGAGTGTCATGAGTTCGAGGCCAGCCTGGGCTGCATAGTGAGTTCAAGGCCAGCCTGAACTACATAGTGAGACCCTGTCTCAAAAAAAAAGAAAGAAAAAGAAAAAGAAAAAAAAGAATAGCATGCAGGAGGCTAGCTATTGAAAGGACATGCATCTACTTTTCAGCGAATAGCAGCAGCTCACTTCTCTTTGACACTACTGACCCTTTGGTCTTCAGTCAGTTGGGCCTTGTTATGTGTGGGGTGGTGGCCGGGAAGAGTCACAAAAACACAGAAAAGATTTTCCACTGGTAGGAAACATGGGAAATTATAGGTTCAGTGTATGTGAGGTATCTGCTGGGCATAAACGCCGAACAGTACTGACACACATGATATATTTAGAAAATAGTCTAAACTTTCTTGCTATAATGGTTTTGCCATTTGCTAGTTGATAACTGTATTTAACATTTTTGGAATAAGTAATTTCAGCAGCAATGAGCTAAAAAATAAAAGCAAAACCAAGAACCATGATACAAGATAAAAATAAAAGAGCATATTTAATGAAAAAATAGGCCTAGAACAGGGGTGGCAAACCCATGGCATGCACACCATGGCTGGCTGTTTGTTATCATTGAAAGCTCTAAAAGGTTCACCATCCCTAGTACCAAAAAATAAATAAATAAAATAAAATAAAATAAAAGGTTCACCATCACTGGTCTAGAATGTTCATTTCTCAAGACAGTTGGTGATTGTCATGGTTTGGATCTGGAATGTCCCCAAGACCCATGCTTTAAAGACTTGGTTCCCAGCATTGTGTTGCTGGGATACAGTGGAAACTTTAAGAGGAACCCAGAGGGAGATGTGTGGGTCACTCAGGTGAGCCATTGAATGTGATTGTAGGATCTCAGCACTTTCCTCTTTGTCTCTTTCACTTCTCTGCCATGAGGTGAGTGGCTCTGCTTTACCATGTGGTCCCCACAGTGATGTGCCACCTCGTCACAGGACCAAAGCAATGAGGCCAATCAATCATGGACCAAAAGTTCTAAAACTGTGAGCCAAAATAAAATTTCTTTTTTAATAAGTTGATTTATCTCAGGTATTTGTTGTAGTGACAGAAAGCTAACACAATAATGAATAAAGAGGGCACACAAAATGTTTGCTGACATTGATCGTCTATGAAAGAGCTTTA
Organism: Heterocephalus glaber; assembly: GCF_000247695.1. Next base: position 18,442,378 of record NW_004624759.1, read on the forward strand.
GTGATGTCACTGAGCATAAAAAAGTGGAAGACACACACATCTGCCAAAGAAGCGACAGCACCTACTTCAAAGGTAGAAGTTGTTTTAAGAGGACTGTGCTCAACAAAAACAATTTAGCAGAAGCACATGTGGAAAAGTTTGTTTACACATCACTCTCTAAAGTGACTTTTCATTTAGGTCAAATGTCTGTTTTTCTAAATTAATTTCAATCATTTTTAATACCAAGATTTCTTGTGCATATACCAAGCGATGTCAAAGTGTTGACTCCATGAGCAAAAGAAGAATTTTATAGTTAAGTAATTCCAGTTTTGTACAGGGTCTTCAGATGCTTCAAACAAGAAATTAATCAAGATTATTTCAGTTAATGGCTAAATATTTTCCATTGAAATCAAACTTAAGCCTTCAGAAGTTTATATGTAGAGGAGAAATATCTGACCTCATAGTGAATACTGTGGTAAATTTACTTGAAAATTCAACATTGAAAATGAAATTATTTGTGTCTGTGGTGATATTATGAATATAAACTTTGGTAGAGCACAACACCATAGTGAAAGCTATGTTCTAATCATGATCAATGGATTAAAAAAGTACTTGCTTCCAAATAAATTTCAATATTTTATATATTGACATAGGAATTGAGCCAGGCATGATGTCTGTAATTCCAGCACTCTGGAGGCTGAGGCAGGAGAATGGCAAGTTTGAGCCCAATGAGGGCAATTTAGTGACTTAGTGAGACCCTGTCTCAAAACAAAGAGTGGGGAGGGCTTGGGATGTAGCTATGTGTGAAAGCCCTGAGTTTAATTCCCAGTAATGAAGAAATGGGAATTGTTAGTGACTGAATTTTCCATATATATAGTTTCCCTATATATGGTGCTAGGGATTGAACCTAGGACCTACCATGTCAGTGTGGTATAAGACATCATGCTCCTTTCCTATTAACTCATTTTATGAAGATTTTCTCAAAGTAAAGCTATTAAATTCAGGAAACTTAATATTATCTAATCCATATTCCCTAAATATCACCTCTGGTCCTAATAATGCCCCTTAAAGCTATTTTTTTTCTCAGTTCAGGATCCAACCCAGAATCACATGTCATCATATTTGTCCAGTCTCTGGTTTTTTTTTTTTTCTTCCTGGTTTCTTTTAATCTGAAATAGTCTGTCAGCTTCTCTTTGTCCTACTTAACCTAGGTATTTTTAAAGAGAATAACCTCATTGTTTTTTACCCTTAATTTGGGTATGGTTAGTTTCAGGCTATGCATTTTGGCAGAGATAAAGTGTGGTACGTCCTCTGTGTATCACATCTGGAGGAACATAATAATGTCACTGTCTTCCAGTGTTGGTGATACTGACTTGGATCATTAGGAAAAGAGGGTGTTCACTGGATCTGCATCTGCAGTGTGGAGCTATATTTTATGAAGATTACTGGGAGATGATGTAAATTAAAATTTCATCCATTATAATAAACATTGGCTGATGCTATGAACTGTCCTAGACTTGGCCAATGGGAACTCCTTCGAGGCACCTCCTTGTCCTTTTTACAGTTGCTGATGATTTAAACATTTCTTCATGTTTCAGCACAAGCACAGAACTACAGGATCATCTTGTATTCTTTCTGTTCCAACCCTAGAATTAACCTTTCTCCATGGAGCTTTGGCTTTTTAGTAAAGAATGGAATTTACAAACCGAGATTAGTTACACATGTGTCAGTGCTTTTAGGCCCCCTCAATTATGGTGCTAACATGAACACACACAGACACACACACACAAACATGTACACACACAAATCTCTGTATAAATAAGGTGGAATCAAAATATATAGGGAATATTTAAATTTAAAAGCGTTATTACTGTAAAAGATGCATTGCCATTGATACCCCTGAAAAACTCCCCCTTGCTTTTAACACACTCATCCCACTGTTCTTGCCACTTTCTGAAGCAGCTCTGGAAATCCTCTTTTATGAGTGTTTTTACAAGATGTGATAAAAAATACAGTGAATTCTGCTGCCACATGTTGTCCAACACAGTCGGCCTCACAAAAACATTATGGTGTGTACTTAACAACTTTATTCACTAGATCTGGGGCTGCATAACTTCCTGCTCCTCCCCACAGTCAAAAGAACCATGAAAGGTAAACATTTTGAATTGATTCATGTATCTGTTAGGGTTCACTAGAGGAACAGATTTAATATAAAAATATATACACACGTATGTAGATATGATATATAAGGATTTACAAGGTAGGCTTACAATGGCCACCTGCATTGTCATGGGTGGAAGAGTACAAAAGGGCCATCTGCAGGCTCTAGAGCTGGAGGATCCAGGAGAAAGGAGAAAGCCTGGATCTTACCGTGGAGTCCAGTGTGAGTCTGTATTCAAAAGCACACAGGTCTGTGTTGGAAGGCCAAAGAATCTGCTCTGAAAACCTTAAGGAACTGCAGACAGCATATTTTTCTCTTTCTGGTATTATCAACTGTCTTGATCTCTGTAGCTTTATTGTAATTCTTGAAGTAATGTGAGTTCGCCAAGTTTTTCCTTTTTTGAAAAAGGTTGGTTATACTAGTTGTTTTCATTTCCCGTACACATTTAGAATTATTTTGTCAATATCTATAAAAATACCTGCAGAGATTGTAATGCACAGTTTGGATCTATGAATCAATCTGAGGAGAACTGACATTTAACATTGAGTTGCCAATACACAGATATAGCACATTTCTCCCTTGTCTTAAATTATTAATTTTATCTTAGCAATATTTTATAATTTTTAGTGTAGAGATCTTGAACATTTTTGTTAAACATATTTCCATGTATTTCATGTATTTTGGTACAATTGTAAATTAAATTGTTTTAAATTTTCAATTTTTAATTATTTGCTGCTAGTAGATAGTAATAATATACAATAGATTTTTAAAATGTTGATGCTTCATCCCATAATTTAGATAAATTCATGTAGTAGTTCTACTAATAGTTTTGTCTATTCTTTAAGATTTTCAACTTGATATTTATGGTGTTTGTGATCAGAGATAGTTTTAATTTTTTAAAGTCTTTTTGGTTTTTTAATTTTTTTACTTTTTATTACAGTGATTGATTTTTTAAAAATAAAATAAGGCACAATGTTTAATGAGGCAAAATTCACACAGAAGTTTAGTTAATGTAAGATTGATTACATTATTCTGTTATATCCTGGGTGATGAATGGGAAGTACCAGAATTGAAGTAGCTTAAATATTCTTTTTAAAGCATTTACTATTATAACATAATGTATACATTTGACACAATAAACTATATCTAGAAAGTATAACCTAATTGTTGAATCATATTACTGAATTATTCACTTTTACCATTAACTTTAAATTAACTATATATTTTTAAAGATATTTCTATAGTCGGGCATGGTGGCACACACCTGTAATCTCACCACGCAGAAGGCTGAGGCAGGAGGATCACCACAAGCTAGAGGCCAGCCTGGGCTACACAGTGAGTTCAAGGTTAGCTTGCACTACAAAGCAAGAACCTGTCTTAAAAAGAAAAAATCCTAAAAAAAAAAAAATCCTAATTCATACAATTTCAAATACAGAAAATAAATATATCCTATCATACATAATAATTTGAGCAAAGTAAAACTCAATATATTTTCAGTATTCTTTATTGATGCTTTGAAGCCTCAAACTTTATAAAAAATTAAAATACTGGTTATTCTAAAATTTTCTCCCATTATGTTTTTGTTTCTTATGAATACAAAGTGGTATTCAAAATGAGACAAACCTCAGCACAAGTCCCTACATAGTGATTATTTTTAATAGTGTGAAAGATTGATATTACTTCCATTATTTCTATTCATATCATTGTTCTTATTTAGCAATCTGTCTCTTTTTTATTGCTGTTTTCAAGATTTTCCTTTTATCTTTGGTTTTCAGTTTCTATTTCATCAGGGATGATGACCTGCCCAAGTGTGATTTTCTTTGTACTTCTCATATTAGGAGTTTGTTGAACTTTTGGGGTTAGGCTGAAGGTCAAGCAGCAGACAGGCAAACTCACTGTGAAAGAAAGAAACCAGGGTATGTGGTCAAAGATAGAGCTGGCTTGAAACACAGCACATTTCCAAGGCTATAAGGTTCCTTCACAGGCCACCTTCTTGGCCCCTTAGACATACTGTACCTCTGGAAAAACTGCTTTGTGTGATGGCTCAGACTGACCCAGGTAACTGGAAAATATGCCCTTGCATGCACTGAGTATTGCTGACTTCACCACATCTGCTTTTCTACAGTCTTTTTTTTTTTTTTTGGTACTGGGGATTCTATAGTCTACTTTGACAGCTTCCTTCCAGATCAGTGGCATAGGTGTGGATTGGTCCAAATCCTTTCTTTCAGTGGATAGTTGCTTGAACATGTGTTGTGAGCCACCAGTGTGCTCATGGCAGTGACCAAGGATTGAATCTCACTCTCAAACCATTTATGCTCCATAGACTGGTACCAGTTTGTGGCTTGTTAGGAGCTGGGCCACATATCAGGAGGAGGATGAGTGAAGCTTCATCTATATTTACACCTACTCCCCATCAATTGCATTACAGCCTGAGCTCCACCTCCTGTCGGATCAGCAGGGTCATTAGATTCTCCTAGGAGTGCAAACCCTACTGTGAGCTGCCCATGCGAAGGATCTAGGTTGTGCATTCCTTATGAGATCTAATGTAATATAATAGAAATAAAATGCACAGCAAATGTAACCCCCTACTTGTGGAAAAATTATCTTCCACAAAACGAGCCCCTTTGGGATAAAAAGATTGGGGACTAGTGGTCTATGTTATGTTGTCTTTATATATTGCTGCTTTGGGGGCATAAGGTTTGGTTAAGAAGAATACATTTACTAAGTAGATAAAATTCCTATTCCTTCATATAAGACTGATTCCTAAGAAGGTAGAATTTTAGCCTATCCCATTTCTTCTTGTATAAACTTGGGCTTGGTTAGATGTTGCGAACAATGATGAAATGTTTGTTTGGAGATGAATATACAGAGAACTAAATTTAACCAGTTAAATTTAACTGGTTAAATTGCCAGGAGTTATTATTTTTACTCTGTTTGGACCAGTATGTTGATTTTGAAATGTTTATCTGTCCTTGGAGATTTCAGTGATGAGAACATTTTAAGAACTCTTAAAAAAACCCTCTACAATTTTTTTAACTGTAATCACCTGTTGGCATGTGGTCAGGACATAATTCACAATAAAACATGTGTTCTTTGGTATTAGTCCACATCCATCAGGCAAAAGCTTGTTTAGGTGATTGCATATTGCAGAGGTCCTATGAGGAAGCCTGGCTGTCTGTATTGTTTTAAGATGACTCATGTTAGGAGTTAAGTTCATTGGTCCTTATTGGTATTTGTGGTAAACCATGTACTAGGCATGATGGTTTACTTTCTTCATCCATCACCAGTGACTATAAGGTCATGTTCTTTTCTTCTTCCAACGTTCTGACTAACTTCTTCATTCCTCCAGTCTCATTATTATTTCTTTCTACTATCACTTCACCCCTGTCTTGCCTGCCTGGATAAGGAGGCAATGGAAGAATTTCAGTTAATGTCTTCATGTAACAATTTCAGTTGAACAAGTAGAGTGTACAGTTTGGTGAGGGAAGATACCTGTTTAGAGGTAAAAATGTTTGGGACAGATCCCACATAGCTCACCAGGGAATATGGGAGAAAGCTCTTCTTGGGAAGGTCTGAGAGAGTTTTCTATAGTAGAAGTATTTTAAGATGCTCAGAAGTTCAACCTGAAAGGTATGCAAGAGCCAAATCTTGAAAAAATTTGAACAACATGTTGAAGAGTTCAACCTTTAATCTGAATTATGGGGAGAAAGAGAATAATTTAAAGTGGCTAAGATTTATATCTTTGAATATTCTTGCTAATAACATCAGGGAGGATGAATTGTAAGCCACAGATTTGATGAAACATGACTAAAGCAGAACAGAAGAGAAATTGTGAGAGCCGGAAAGAGGGCAATGAATTTGTATAGGTACAGATAGATAATCATGAGACATTTTAGGATTTAGACTCCAAAGAACCTGGTGACCAACTGGATGGAGGCTGGGGAAGTGAAATAGGGAGGGGGAGGAAGTAGAGGTAGGTATGCCAGCTTTGAGAGACTGATGGTTGGTGTTGGCATTGGCCTAGGGAAGAAATGTAGTAATAAAAGCAAGTTTGTTTGGGGGTGGATGGGTGAGAGGTTATCAGTGTATTTTTCAGTGTATTGGATTTGAGTGTCTATGGAGAGATAATTAATAATCAGACATCTAAGTGCATGATAGGAAAATAGTTTTTATGTTTTATCTTTAAAATTAGCAATATCAGGCCCGGGGATTTAGCTCAGTGGTTCCAGTGCCTGCCTTGCAAGCGTAAGGTCCTGAGTTCAATCCCCGCCCCCCCGCCCAAAAAAGTGAACGTTAAAATTAGCAATATCAGTGAACTTTTAGTCCACTGTGTTTTTTCAACATACTAACATTGCTATATTTTTCTGTTTTCTTAATGTACTTGGCCACATATCAATATATTCCCAACTTCTTTGCTTCATATTTTGTGAATTATTTTTGTATCATTGATATGACTCAATAAGAAATATACTTTACAGGTTAAATATCACATGGTTTCTCTTATATGAAAAACCCAAAATATGAAAAATATAAAGATCAAAATAAAAGAGAGATGATAAGAAACAAGGAGGTAGATATTGTAGAAATGAAAAAGGGGTCTGGGATGGGGGAGAGGGGAGGACAAGGGATGAAAGGGGCGGTAAAAATGAGTAAGATATGATATGCTGGGGGGACTTGGCTTCCTAACTCAGATCTCACAGTCTCGAGGTCAGTGTTATCTTGCCTTGGGAATAGAAAAGTATGTGGAAGGCCACATGTCCCTTTGCTGTGGGCAGAATGCAGATATCCCCACACTCTGGAGGCAAGACAGCATCTGCTGAGATCAGTTGTCAATATACAGGCATTTTAATGTAGAGAAAATCTGGTTCTTCATTAACTTAACCCTTATTTGCCCATTCTCTATAGTTGTTCCATGAAATGCATGCTATCCCTTCCCCTGTGTTTCTCACTGGCTAATAAAAGTGGGCTAACCGTAGAGTTTTATTCAAGTCTGTCCACTAAAGGCAGGTCTTCTCCTAGTCCCCTACTTTATATCTTGAAAATTGCCTTTTTCTTTTTACTCATTGTCATTTCCCCCAAAAGGTAGCTGAGAGTCTGATCAGACCTCAGTAATATGTATATGTACAAATTCTGCATGAAGATTGTAATTATATGTATAGCAAACATATACCAATAAAATTAATTTTAAAAAAGTATATTTTACCTTAAGATATGCACTTAAATTTCCTTTTGTTTGCATTGTTGTTTGATATTTCATGATAAAACATTTTGTATATACATATTTAATTTTCCTTTAACTACACATCAGTGATAAAAGCAGGTTTTTACCAGATGAGGAAACAGGCTCAGAAGTAGTTGGAAAGTGGTTGGGGTTGTGCAGAAAGAGAAAAAAAGACAGATGCTCAAGAAGTGAGCTTGCAGAGTGAACAGGAAGAGGCTCCCCCACTGCCATTCCATGCTTCTAGGGCAGAGAAGGTGAGCTGAGTGGGCATCAGAAGCACTGCCCCCCACCTGGGGAAATGCGAAGACACATAAACAAGCCTCAAAAACAGATTTCCAGATCACCTACAGCAACCCCAAAGGGAAATGAGATGGAACAATCTGATACTCA
>NW_004624759.1:18463738-18482856 GCF_000247695.1 Heterocephalus glaber
CAGTATCTTATTAAGGATTTTTGCATCTATGTTTATTAGTGAGATTGGCCTATAGTTCTCCTTTTCAGTTGGGTCTTTCTCTGCTTTGGGAATCAAGGTGATGCTTGCTTCCAGGAATGAATTTGGGAGTACTGCTTCCTTTTCAAAGGACCAACTTTTGCTTTTATTGATGTTTCCCTATTCTTTTTTCTATTCACTATTACCTTGCTCTCTAATCTTCATTATTTCCTTCCTTCTTCTAACCATGTATTTAGCATAACCACTCTAACCTCTCTGTGATTTAGTTCCCCATTTGTAAGTTAAAGATGGTAATGTTGTCCACTGACAGAGATTTTGTGAGGGTTAAAGGAGACAGTCTGTGATGTAAATTTATCCTTATAAGGATACCATTGTTTATTTTTGTGGTCATTAATCACATTAAAATGGGGTTTTTCCATTTCCAGCTTATAAAAGTATTATCAGGAATGTTATCAAATACATTTCAGGAGCTATTAGCATGAACATAGTTTTCTATTTTGACATACAGATACAATAAGAAGGGATTGGCTATAAATCTACCTCATATTCCTGGAATAAAGCAAATTTTTCAAAGTACATTCTTTCTTTTAGTACACTTCTAAATTCAACTTTTCTTGTATTTAGAATTTTCCATCTATATTTTAAGTGAATTTGTATGACACATTTGTCAAGGATTGCTATCAAATTGTGGTAATTTAATAAAATGAATTGGGAAGCTATATATGGTTTTATTTCATATTTATAACAGTATTTCCACTGCAATGTCCATGGTTGAAATGTATGGACAGTTTTTTCATATATGTATCAATCTTTAGAAATGTTTCAGGAGCTTTGAAAAGAGTAACACATTTCCTGTAGTGAATAAATTTTATCTACAACTGTGGCTGTAGATCTTCAGCTTTGCTATATTATTTAGATTCTTCTTATTGCAATTTATTTATTTTTATTATTTTACTTATCAAACAGGAAAACTAGTATCATGCATTTCTATTAATGCTGTTTTCTGTTATTTTCATGGCTTACTATGCTCATTGTTTTGCCTATTTTAAAAGAATGCTATTCCACTAATAAAAGCTCATAATTAAATTTTTATGGAATATATCCCATGTCCCATTCATTTTTCTTTTTAAAATTTTAATTTTTATTAGTACATTGGCATTTATCATGGGGTAGTTGGTAAGTGTACATAATACATCTTAATTCTTTTGATTTCTGTTCTTAGTTATCTTTTTGAGACAGGGTCTTGCTATATGGTTCAGACTGGCCTTGAACTCACTGTGTTGCCCAGGCTGGCCTCAAACTCATGGCAATCCTCCTGCCTCAGCCCTCTGAGTGCTGGGATTACAGGTGTGCACCACTATACTCGGCTGATTTCTTGTTCTTAACCCCTCACTCCCAAGTCCTCCATCTTTTGTTCCTCCTCCCATATGCAAAGAATCTATTTCTCTATTTTCTAATATTTATCCTTTATTTAACTCACTAATTTATACTTTGGGTTTGCAATATTTAACCTTCTGTGTCTGATTTATTTCATTTAGCATTATGGCCTTGTATGTAGAGGATCATGTCAGCTACAAATAGTGGTCTTGTAGAAGATATGGTCCTATAGAGGATCATGTAATCTACAAATAATGATAATTTGACTTCTTTATTTCCTTTTCTTATTTCTTCTTGACTGCAGTGGCTAATGTTTTGAGGACTGTATTGATCAGAAGTTATAATTTATTTTTATCAGATTGAGACAAGGTCCTTCTATATTGATTTTCTTCAGGCTTTTTAAAATCATTAATGAATGTTGGATTTTGTCAAAGGTTTTTTTCTGTATTTATTGAGATGATTATGTGAATTTTGTCCTTGCTTCTGTTTATGTGATGAATTTTATTTATTGATTTGCATATGTCAAACCATCTCTCCATCCCTGGGGTGAAACCTACTTGGTCAAATGTATGTGTGATCTGTTTGATGATTCATTACATTCTGTTCACCACTATCTTGTTGAGTATTTTTTCATCTATATTCATTAAAGAGATTGGTCTACAGATCTCTCTCTCTCTTTTTTGTTTTTTTGTTTTTTTGGTACTGGGGATTGAACTCAGGACCTCGCGTCCATTATCTGTTTAGTGATATCTTTTTTGAACTCACTGAAAACATTATTGGTCTTCTTTTTAATCTTATCTTTTATTATTTCAAATAATCTAGCTGTGTACCTTTTCACTTCCTCCCTCTTGATGCTCCAGGATCAGCTGTGGAAAAGTTGGGAGTTTTTGGAGGTATTTTGTTGTCTTCTTCTGCCTTGTCTTCTCATGTTTCTGTTGTTGTTGCATGTGTGTGTTGAGGTTTGTGGGTGCTTATAGTGGAAAGACTTTACTGTTACTATGGAGATCTCTTTAGTTAGTGTCTGTTTTTCAGTGATGCACTCTGGCTGTGGCTAATTATAAGCCTTTTCCTCTGTTCCATCCTTCTCTCTCTCTTTCTTTCTTCTTTCTTTCTTTCTTTCTTCTCTTTCTTTCTTTTCTTTCTTTCTTTCTTTCTTTCTTTTTTTTTAATTTTTTGAAACAGGGTCTTGCTGTATAGTACAGGCTGGCCTTGAACTCACTATGTAATCCAGGCTGGCCTCAAACTCATTGTGATCCTCCTGCCTCAGCCTCCTAAACTGTTCCATGTTTCAACCACCTCTCTTAATCTGTGAGGGGAGGATATAGTGTAATTGTTCTAGTACCCCATTCTCTGGGCATGGACTGTAGTATTGTTAATGACACAAAGGCAATGTGGATATTGGCATATAGAAAAAAATCTATTAATAGCAACCATGCTGCCACCCTGGCAATAGCAACTGTATCAGAGAGCAATCTTTCCACTGACTACCTAGAAAGGGAGATGGCGAGGGCTAAAGAAAGAAAGACCATAGAAACTTGCATAATTTCAAAGTACATGGGTGCCCAGGAGGTCAATGCCTCACAGTGAACAAAGATAAAGCCATTCTGAGCTAGCCATTATTTATTGGGTACACACAATCATTGGAGGGAGCATCAGGTGACTTAGGAGGAGGAGGAGGCAGTGATCCTGTGTTGATGAGGATCTTAGGTTGATGAGGGCACTAAGGAGAGCATTCTTACAACAGCAGGTGGGATGAAATAGCAGACTAATAAAGAAACTGTCCTTCTTCCAGGTGAAACTCTTCTCTTTTGAAGAGCCAGGATGTCTTCAGCTGCTGTACTCTGGCCCTGGAGCATCACAGTATCATGGGACCATTGAGGCCTCAACTTGTGACCAGAGGCAAAATGGAGTTATGTTTCTGCATGCCGTAGCTAGCTCTTGGGCAAGGTGACATTGAGCCATAGACAGCTATAGTCACACTTTAATTATGAAATGATTTTCCCCCCAAAATTTATGTAGAATGGCTCTCGACACAACTAAATCAATAACTTGCTCACTTTGGTAGATGAGGGAAGCAATCAGGTCACTGACCTGTGCTAGATGTAGGCAACAAGGTGGGGGCTCAAGAAGACTGCTGGAATTAACGCCAGCACTTTCAGCCCCAGTGGCCTCTGAAGGTTTCCCACACTGGGCCTGGGTTCTCACCACGAAGGGTGGAATCTTGTGTCCTTCCTAGCCCGAACTTAATCTTCTCACTGGGTCTATGCATGTCTAGCCCCAAACCCTCTCCTTGCCTGTCTCCCGTATCTGTCTCTCTCCCAGTCCCTGTGGGAGGGTAATCCTGGGAACCCTGAAGTGAAATTGTTTTGAAGTTCCTATGTGACTTGGTCTTAAAAAATAACCCCTTCCCAATATGTGTCCTGATGAAACACTCTTGGCAATCTGGTGGGCACTGTACTGTATTTATTCTCTAACTCTAGCCTGCCATATGGAAAGAGTCACACACGAAGTAAAACACCATGCTGTGTTTGCAGTTTACAATAGCCATGGGCTTTCCTGGGGCTAGTGCTGCTGGCTTGCTTGTGACTGTTGCTTCTCCCTGGAACTCCTGACCCGGGGTCTTAACCTTGTGTCTGTGGAGACAGGTTTCTCTCCCTTGGAGCCAGGGTGAGTTTTTTGGACTGCTTTGTTCTTTTCTCTGTATTGTGACCTGTTTCTCTAGCTTTTTTGCAGTTTCTAAATTTCCTCTCAGCACTCTTTCCATTTCCAGAGATCTACTTCTTTTTTTTCTCTTCACCACATTTTTATTTTCCAGGTGTCTGGATTCCAGGTTGCAAAGAATTTGTATTTTGGTGCTGTTGCTACTTTGCCATTTTCAGTCCCCATCATCTAACAGCATATTTATCTGTGACTTTATTGCTAATGACTATAGTACCCTCATGATCCAATCATTGTTCAAAAGCCTCAACTCTGAATACATGAGACTTTTGGGACATTTTATAAGACATGTATATATTTTTTGAGACAGAGTCTTACTGTGTCTTGAGCTCAGGGGAGCATTTTAGATCTAAATTGAAACACTTGTCCTCAAAGGCCCTGGGCAGCACGTGAAAAGTCTCCATAACATGTATGAAGTGAAGCAGCACAGATGCAAAGTGAGTCTTAGTCCCCTGAATCCAGCACAACGATAGCCGAAACCAGAAGTGGACGGACAGGCATAATGTTGGGGTCAGAGACGTGTGTGGCACACATTCCCCCTGCAGGCCCATTGTTACAATATCTCTATATACTTCATGCCACAACATATGTTATCCAAGGAGATAGCCCTCAGCATCAAGAAAATTAACTGAGGTTCCCTTCCATTGGCTTACCAGGTGGCAGCAGTGAGAGAAATCTGGTGGTCTAACGGGGATGATGTCCTTGGTCATAAGATCACAGGTGACAAATCCTGAGCACACAGTGATTTTCCTTATGGAAAGAAATTTTTCTTCAGCTCAAACTAACTGAAGTGGGCTCTGTGAGTGCAGCTGTGAACACTGACTGATGTAACCTCTACGATGCTGGCTAAGTGATATTTTGCTTGATGATATTTGGTTTATGTTACTTTAAGAAATTAACACCAGTAAATCTGAGCAATAACAAACCTTAGGATAATCTGTGTAGAGCAAAGTACCAGGAGCTGAACAAAACATTCAAAATTTAGATTCTTTTTTTTTTAAACTAAGAACCTGAAATGTCTAAGGCAACTTGATCACTATACATAGAAAGGAAGTTTTTGGGCACTTGGCCGAGAAAAGTGTTTCTTATTTAATCATTTCTGCCCTTATAGTTGCAGTTCCCCGTTGCCCAGATTGAGTGGTTGTTCCTTTTGTCAGTACTTGCCAAGTAGATAATGTGAAAGGTAAAGTGCAGCAAAAATAAATTGAAGGAGAATGGATGTCCTTTGTGGGCACTTTTTACTTTGTGCTGATTTCTGACTGATTTCCTGAGAGCTCAGAGTTCCAGAGAGCAATCAGAGGAGGATTATATTAAACCTTTGATTACTAATCTTTAGAATTTAGAGTCCTAAATCCAATCTTCTTCTTTCACAGATGTAGAAACAGAGTCCCTGGGATGTATAGGGACTTGTGAGAGGTTTCACTACTAATTAAACACAGATAGAGATGAGATAACCTTGGTGCACCTTTCTTTCCTATAGCCACGTACTCTAAGAGAAACGAGCGTGGTCTAGTCCCACAAAGACTTTTACTTACATTAATTCTTTTTTGCTCGTGGATCTCATCTCAGGGATTTTACTGATGAAATGAAATGACAAAGAAATATGCACAGAGTGGGCTTCAGGGCTTTTGCCTGGAAGTGGCCCCTGCATGGCAGGAAGTTTCTTCCCCTTCCTTGCCCCCCTCAACTCCAGATTCAGTCAAATTTATTTCTCCTTGGGGTCCTTTCAGGTTCTGCTTAATGAAACTGGTGGTTGCTAAGTGTGTGATTGACACCCGGTTATGTACAGCTTGTATTCATCTTCCTGAGAAAGGACATTGCACAAGAAAAGATTGCCAAGGGCAACCGTGGTGGTATTTCTGAGAGAGAGCAGCATTCCCAGCAGTGGGAGGAAACACCAACCACTGACAAGCCAGATGGAGGGTGGCCTGAGGCACCCCTCCTACAGGAATTAAAACATTCCTTCGTTAGAGAGATCTTGGGTTCTTTTCTAGCCACCTATCATTGGATCTGCTCACTTTTTACCCACTTGCAGTTCTGATTTCCATGATACCTGAGCCAAATCTAGGCCAGAAGGAAAGACTTGTGGAGAAAAACCCAATCAGTTGCAATGAATTACATCTCAATTTCCTTAAAGGAGCAAACAACACTTTGATGGCAGCTTTAGGCACCCAAACTAATCCTCTCAATGGAGTCCTCCAGCTAAAAACCACAATCTTTGGCCTGCCTATAGCAAGGTCCTAAGCAATGCCCTTGGAGGCTTAGCCAGGACACAGTGACTTGGAATAGAGATCGCTGGGCGTGTGGCCTGGTCAGGACAGGGTAAATGGCAAGCTGGCTGGAATCAGCTCTTCTGCTTCAGACAAGTGAATATTTATGTTAAGCCAGGAGTAAAGAAAGTGGATTTCACTCACTTTGTGTCCAGTGTATTGCCTGTGGAGAGGGTGGATAAGAGAGGCAATTGTTTTGTGTTGGTGGCATTTGTGGCCTCTCCAGCCAAGCTGTGGCCCATGCCCCTCCTTCCACTGCAGTCCCACCTCCACCCCATTTCCTCTTCATGACAGAACTCTGGCTCTGAGCCTAAATATATGCACACAGAGCACAGCTCCTGTTACAGGTGGGCCTCGCTTTCAATATGGCTGGATGGTTCTTCAGATCCATACTGGTTTTTTTGTAATGTTGGCATCAAACCCAGGACTTCATACATGTTAGACAAGTGCTATACAACTGAGCTAATTTCTCAACCCCAAATCCAAACTTTAGATGAGAGTCACGATTTATAGAACAAACTTCCAAACTGAATTAAAAAATTAAACAAACCACACTTTTATAAGACCAGTGCTCAAACCCCGACCATGGGGCCACTGCCTGAACCACTCTTTTGTTGAGATATAATTGACATAAAATAAATTGAACATATTTAAAAATGTACAATTTGCCGGGAACTGCTATACTTTCACGACCACACACTAATAATCGTATTCCTGATCAGCTCACTAGTGCTCTACACTATCTCCACCATGCTTAGCACAAAACTAACCCACACTAACACTATAAACGCCCAAGAAATTGAAATGGTATGAACCATCCTACCCGCCATAATCCTCATTCTAATTGCACTACCCTCTAATTGCACTAGCTCAGTGGTTCCGCTGCCTGCCTCGAAAGCACAAGGACCAGAGTTCGATCCCCAGTACCAAAAAAGAAAGTACAATTTAATGTGTTTCGACATATATGTTCACCACTGAACTCATCACTATAATCAGGATAATGCACATATTCATTCCCCTGCCCCCCAAGGAATCCTCTTACCCTTTATCATCCATTTCTTTCCCCTTTCCTGCCCTGTCCTGACCCCATCCTGACTGTTCCTAGGCAACCTCTGATCTGTTCCTTTCATAAAAAATCAATAGTCATTCTCTAGAATCTTACAGAAATGTAATCTTACAATGTATACTCTTTTTTAATCTGGCTTTTTTTCCTTACTTGCATAATTACTTTGAGATTCATTTATGTTGAGTAATCTATATTAGTTTGTGTCTTTCAAAGAATTGGTCCATTTTATCTAGGTTATTGAATTTATTGACATAATGTTGCTCATAGCATTTCCTTATTATTCTTTTAGTATCTGTAGAATTTGAAATACAGTTACCTCTTTCATTCCTAATATTAATACTATTTGTTTTTTCTATTCCCCTCCTCCCAATTTTTCTGGATAGGGATTAATCAATTTTATTATTTATTCATGAGTTACATTGATCTTCTTAAACAAGCAGTGTTTAGTTTCATTGATTTTTCTCTATTGCCTTTCTGTTTTCTGTTTGTTGATTTTTGCTCTGATATCTATTTCTATTTCTATTTCACTTGTTTGGCTTTATTTGCTTTTCTCAGTTTCTTAAGAAGCTGAAGTTATTGACTTGAGAGCTTTCTTCCTTCTAATATAGGGAGCAACTGTGGTGTTTCCCTCTATCCTCATACCACAAATCAATGTAGAAGACTTCTGTGACTCTAATGGTGTGGAAATTTTTCCCCACCAGCAAGAAAAAACTAATTATTTTATTTTGTTTTACTGTTTGCTTTTTGAGACAGGGTCTCACTGTGTAGTTCAGGCTGGCCTTGAACTTACGGTGATCTTCCTGCCTCAGCCTCCTGAATGCTGGGATTACAGATGTGCACCACTATGCCCAGCTGCAAGCAACTAATTCTGTAGCAGACATCCACTAGGTGTCCTATAATCTAATTCAGTTATGCTGCGACCTACCTGGAGAGTGTCAGATCTGTGGCTGAGGGCTGACAGTCCCCAAGGTGGCCCCCACTTCAGATGCTATTGCAAGCCCCAGGTTGTTTTTAACCTGTGCTTCTGATCAACCAGCTATAAATCTGGGTTCTCACAACCCCCTTCTTAGGTTAGATTACTCTGCTTCAGGCCACAGAACTCAGGGAAACATATTTCCCAGTTTATTACAAAGGATGTTACAAAGGATACAGAGGAAAAGGGGTGGGGCTTCCCATGCTCTTTTAGCATGCATCCTAGAGTTTAGCCACCCAGAAGCCTCCAACCCTGTCCTTTCAGGAGGTTTCACTGCACAGCTAATGAGAATCAACTGGGTGGGAAAACCTAGTAAGGGCCGGCTGCTTCAGGCTTCTTGTTGGTCTCTCTGTATAGTACTCCCAGGTCCAGGGCAGGGGCAGGAGTGCTCTAGAATAAAGAGGGTATTATGTTCTTCTGTTGGATAAGGGTAGGTCAGGGAATATTACTAGAAAGGGGGAGCAGAGAGGATTAGCATTTTTATGAGGAAGGAGTTATGAGCCAGGAACCATGGACAAACCATAAATATATATTTGTGTGTGTGTGTGTGTGTTTTCATTTAAAATATTTTCTAATTTTTCTTTGGATTCCTTTTTAACCCATGGGTTATTTGTAGAAGTATTATTTAGTTTCCAAATATTTAGGGATTTACTAAATATCTTTGTTACTTTCTAATTTAATTGCATTATGATCAGAGAGATACTTTTTATGATATGATCCTACTAAATTTATGCAGATTTACTTTGTTGCCCAGAAGATGGTCTATCTTGATATATACCCTGTGTATACTTCAAAGCATATTCTGTTGGTGTTTGGAACATCCTATGAGTATTAAGTCAAGTTGAATAGACAGTGTTAAAGATGTGCATATCTTTATTGAGATATATTTTTATTTTTTGTCTACTTTTTCTATCAATTATTAAGAAATGAAAATTGAAATCTGAAATTTGAATTATAGATTTAAAAAATTTCTTCTTGAAGTTCTGTCATTTTTTGTTTTATGTATTGAAGCACTGTTTTTAGCTATATACATTTTCAGAATTGTCATATCCTCTCGAAAAAGTGACCCCAATGGCTTTTTCTCTCCCTGGCAAGATTTTTCAATATTCATTTGTCTGGCACTAAAATAACACACAACTTTGACTACTGTTTATATGGTATATCTTTTCCCATCTATATTAGTTTTCCTATTGCTGCTGTAACAAATTATCACAAATTTACTAAGTTAAAAATAACACAATTCATTATCTTAGAGTTCTGCAGGTCAGAAATCCAAAATCAGTCACAGTAGACCAAAGTCAAAATATTATTTTGGTTGATTCCTTCTGGAGACTTTAAGGAAAGCCACATTTCTTTGTCTTTTTTTTTTTTTTGTATTAAATTCTTTTGTTGGTACATTGTAGGTATACAACACAATTACATTTCTCATTGGGAATTGTACCTTTACATAATGCATCTTGGTTCTTATTTTTTCCCCATTCCTAGCCGTCCCTTCATGCCCTCCACCCTTCCCTATTTACAAAGACTTTATTTCCATTTTTTCCATTTCTTATCATTTTTTCCTTTCCCTTCTTTCCTTTCCCCTGCCCCTCCCACTACCCCTACCCCTTTGGACCTTTTCTTCCTATTTTACATTATCGATTATTCATTCTGATAATTGGTACATTTTAGGTATACAACATAATGACATTCATCATTGGAAATTTGCACCTTTACATAGTCTCTCTTGGTTCTTATTTTTCACCCTTGCCCAGCCCTCCCTTCAACCCCTCCAGTCCTCCCTATTTACAAAGATTTTGTTCCTATTTTTCCATTTTCTCATATTAATCCCATTCCCTTCTAGCCTTTCCCCTAGCCCTCCCACTTCCTTCCCCTTTGCCCCTTTTCTTCCTATTTCACATTACCTATTATACATTTTAGTCCTTATTTACACTTTCAGTTCCTCACACCAGAGAAACTATTTGGTATTTACACATGTGTGTCCTATTTATTTCACTTAAGAGTATCACCTCAATGTGCATCCACTTAGCTATAAATGTCTCTAATTTCTCATTTTTTATGGCTGAGTAGTACTCCATTTTATAAAAAAACCACATTTTCTTTATCCAGTCTCCAGTTGATGGGCATTTGGGCTGTTTCCAAGTTTTAGCTATTACAAACTGTGCTGCTATGAACATGGGCGCACATATATCACTGTGGTATGATTCTTTTAATTCTTTGGGGAAGATCCCCAGCAGTGGAATAGTGGGGTCAAATGGGACTTCCAGTCCTAGTTCTTTGAGGTATCTCCATACTGATTTCCACAGTGGTTGCACCAGTCTACACTCCCACCAGCAGTGGAACAGGGTTCCTCTTTCCCCACAGCCCCGCCAGCATTGGTTATTGGTTGATTTCATGATAGCAGCCATTCTTTCTGGAGTGAAGTGGAATCTCAGCATTGTTTTCATTTGCATCTCTCAAATGACCAGTGATGTTGAACATTTTTTCATGTATTTATTTGCTATTTCTACTTCTTTGTGTGAGAAATACATTTCTTTGTCTTTTTAGCTTCCAAAGGCCTTGGCTCATGGCCTGTTCCTGTCTATTTAAAGTGAGCCACACAGCCTCCTGTCAAGGGAATCCCAGGAGAACTCAGAGTGACAACTATAGTATGACATGTTCTGTGGTCCATACAGAAGTAAAAACTTGTACAAACACCAGGTGACGGTACTATATTATATATACTAAGGTATCTGGATATTCAACTTGGACAAGCAAAGATTCCGTAGAACAAGTTAATTATATTGAGCTAGCGGAAGAGCTTTGGAGTACAGGGTAGAAGTACATAAAATAGATGACTAGCAAGATCTAACTCTTTTTACCCCCACGTGAATGCTGCACATACACCAGATGTAGGAACTGTTGCTAAGGACAAATCTTATATGGATCTCACAACCATTCTGCCTGGGAAAAGAAAGACAAAATGCACAGGCACAAAGAGTAGAATATCCTAGCCTTGGGCATAGGGTTGAAGAGGATCCCTTAGGCTTTCTATCAGTGCCCTGTCTGTATCCTTGCTGGCCTTGCTGTTGTGTGTCAGACTTCTCACTCTCTAGGGCTTCCTTTCAGCAGCTGAGAGTGTCTGAGAATTACTTCCATCTCCGCATCCAGTCATCCTCACTCAGTGATTGATGAAAAGTGGTATACAAGTCCTTGGGCTCCCTTTCTTCTTGGGTTTGGTACCTTCAAAACAATTACTCTAAGTGGCTACTTTTGTTCAAAGCTGGCTTGGCTACAGTTTATTCTCTGTCTTCTCTTTCTTGTCTCACCACTTCTCTTTTCTTCCAGGATTTCTTAGAATTACGCTGTCCTCCAAACTCCTTGTACTTGAGTCGTTTTCTTGGGCTCTGCAACCAGACTAGGCAGGTAAAAAGGGAAGAGGAGGGCTGGGGATTTAGCTCAGTGGTTCCGCCACCTGCCTTGAAAGCACAAGGTCCCAAGTTTGATCCCCAGTACCAAAAAAAAAAAAAAAAAAGGGAAGAGGATACGTATAAATTGAAAATCACATTTGATATATTGTCTCATTGCAACCACAACATCAGAAAGAAAGTTGAAAATCCCCTCATTTGAAGCTCTGGAGCTAACCTCTAATGGGGTTTCTGGCAAGAAGAATAGTTTTTAAATGTCCTTCATTTAGAACAGGGATGCAAGATGGTCAGGGATATGAAATGCCTGCTGAGGAACAGAAAACTCATGCTTTGGCACCCCTATCAATGAGGCTAGGAATCCAGAGCTTCTTCAATGGTTCTAGCCTTGGGTTTTATTTACTGGCAATGAATATTATTTAAACTTGGAGTTATGATAGTACTTATAAACAAATTTTGTAGTCAACAGACTCTGGGATGGCATAGCAATGCAAAGGAAGTTTGGAGGAGACAGGGTGCCTTTGCTGGGAAGACTTGAAAAATGACATCTTGAAAATGTCACAGAACACAAAGCAATGGAACTGCCCCCCTTGCCAATTGGAACCAGCCTCATATACTCACTTCACTTCTCCCTTCCACTTCTAGGAAGACATTTTATCATTCCTCCCTAAAAAGGAAAAAGATGCTAAAAACATATGAGGAAATTTCCCTGGTGCCATAGATGGTGTGGTTAGAGTCAGAATCTCCCTTTCCAGCCTCTGCAGGAGGAAAGTGAAGCCGGGTCATTTCACATTGCTTCAGCCACTCTGGCCAAAGCTGCTTAGTAGCTCACCACTGCCTACCATTCTCTCTCTTTGGAAAGCTATTCATTCCACAAAAGGTTGCTGAATATCTACAAAATGCTAAGCTCTGTGCCAGATGCTAGGGAATGTAATGATGATTAAGGTATATCTCCTGTCCTCAAGAGACCATTGTGCAGTGGAGGTGAGTTGGGGCAGATTATAGAACAATAAAGGCAACAATAGTGGTTGCACTAGGGTTTTTTTTTTTTTTTTTTAAGACAAGATCCTAGACTGGCCTCAAACTCACAGCAATTCTCCTGCCTCAGCCTCCTAAGTGCTGGGATTACAGACACTCACCACAGTGGCCTGCAATAGTGATTGTACTAGGAACAGTGGACAACAGATGGGATTGCTTAACTTGGGGGCAGGGGAGAGTAATGATTACAGAGTTTATTGAGCATTTACTAGGTGCAGGCACCATTCTAAGCACATACCTGCATGAATGAGTATAAAACTTGCATTGTTCATCTTTGAATAGTTTTAATTTTTGTATGTGTGTGTGTTTGATAATAAAGTTATTTTAAAAAACTGGTGAGACAAATATGGGTGTTATCCCTAGATGAATAAACAAAGAAGCTAACTAACATCTTCAAGTTGATCCAGGATTCAGCATCTCAGAGCACACAGTATTAATGAGAGCATAAAATTATAGGGAACTATTTTCAGTAAAACTCTTCCAGAGCTAGGAGAAGGAAAATAGGTGTGGACTTGTGATCTGTAACATTAGTGATCTGCAACATTAGAGATCTTCAGCTGCTTGCATAGAGCATGGACTAGAGACCACAGCATGAGATCAGGAGCCAGGATTTCCCAGAAACCTTAGTGTTCCCATAAATAAAATGACAACAAATTTCCTGGTTCAAATAACTATGCTTCTAGAGACCAGTGAGAGCTTTCTCTCCTTTCAGAGATGGTGACTGTATTTTAGGCAAACAACCAGAAGGTTATGCATTAAGATGCAAATGAGACAGAATCCTGATAGTATAATGAACTATAATTTTTAGTCCACTGGTCTTCCCAGAATCAAACTACCTTGACCTTGAAAATGGAGAGATTTGACATTTGGGAGAAGAACCCATCACAATTTGGTATGCCAAAAAGAGCCAGGAAGATGTTGTTTCGAAAAAGAGAATATGCCCAGAAAAGGTGAGCATATATATCCATCTCAGAATGATTCCCTGGGAATGGGAAAATGAGGTGGAGCAGGCAGGAAGTTTTGATAAGAATGAGCAAAAATGACTGAGAAAAATGGGTTGTCATTGTATAGGTGGTGAAGAATGTGATTCAGTAGACTTTGATTTCAACAAGGAGTCCTGGGCCAGGGTGGGAAAGGAATTTCTCCCCCAGGACCGAGGTGGAGCTAATGGGATGACCTCAGCCTTGGCTGGACACAAGGAAGTCAGCTGTGCAGGCCAGAGGAACAGTAGCCTTAAGGGTCTGGGTTCCAGTAGGGCCTGCAGCCTAGCTGGGGGAAGGAAGATGGGGAGGGCCTGGCTGGGCCTATGTAAATGCTGTAAACTGAAGCCGGGCTACTGAGTCATGTACCACAGCACTCAGCTGTCCTCACATGGGATTTTCTCACAAAGTGGCAGTGTTCCACTGGAGCCTTGAACTGACGTGTGTGTTGAATCTAAAAAGGCCAGATCCAGAGAGGAGAGGGAGATGAGAAATGGGTCATGCTAATCGTGCTCATCAGTGGAGGATCCCTTCTTATCATCTCCCTTTGCTCCTTTCATTAAGAAAAAAATTAAGAAATACATGCACATAGTTTTAAAGATTTACAGGGACCTATGGATCTGCGAGATTTTTTTTTTTTAAGGAGAAAAGCAACAAATTGTACAACATGACTTTGCTAGGAGAGGATTTGGCAGTCTTACTATAAAACATAAAATTTCAACTAATCCTACTTATTTCATCTATTCCTTTATTTATTCCTTTCAGCCCCCTACTTCTAGAGGTACTTGTGGCTGCTAATGTCTAAGCCTTCTGAGGATTTATTGTGGCAAATCAAATTGGCTTAGGTACTTGTATAAGTCCATTTTCTATTGCTATAACAAAATATTTGAGGGTGGGCAACTCATAAAGAGAAGAAGTTTATGGGCCATGGATTTAGCTCAGTGGTTCCACTGCCTGCCTTGCAAGCACAAGGACCCAAGTTCAATCCCTGGTACCCCCCCCAAAAAGAAGAAGTTTGTTTAATTTATCGCTCTGGAAGCTAGAAGACCAAACATGTTACTGGCTCTGATGAGGACCCCATGACTGTGTCACATTATAGTGGATGGCATAGCAGGAAAGCATACAAGAGGAAAAGAGAGACTTGCTCTTCTTTCATAATAACTCACTCTCTTGGGAACTACCTGAGGTCCAATGAAAACTGTGTTAGTCTCTTCATAGGGGCCGTTTTCCCAGTGACCCACTCACTTTCCTCTAGGCTCCACCCCTTAAAGTGTCCACAGCACCTCTCAACACTGCCACACTAAGGACCAAGCTTCCTGCACATAAATGCTAGGGAGCAGGGGGACATGACTCAAACAACACTCAAGCCAGAATACATTCATGTATTTCTATCTTTTTCCTTTTTGCTCATGCCTTATTTCATAGAAAAGAAACCTTTTAGATTTGTGGCTTAAGATAAGAACCTCATCAGTAGCATTTTTAGTGGTGTTTTGGGATGGGAAGAAAGCAGATGGCTGTGTTCAATCTGTAAATATTGGCAGAAGTCACCATCCACTTTCAGTTGGTGGTCATGATAAATTAATTGTAAGTCAATACAGGTAGGACATGAGTTCAACTGGAGTCTCGTTAGTCTGTCTGTCCGTCTGTCTGCTGGCATCTTAGGAAGGTCCAGTTCCCCATGCTCATGAGCTCTTCATTCATGTTAGTGCAACACTTAGCTGATCTTGGTTTCTAGAGAGATATTAAAGCAGATCAAGGGTGGGAAGGCAGAGATAAGTTTACACTTTTATCTTTGGGGGGAAAATGGTGAGTTCACAGGCTTTCTTATACTTTGGAGCAAGATTTTCTCCACAGATTTTTTGGATTCATAATCTAAACTTCACATCATCAAAGGGACCATTCACAGGTCCCCCAGGGGACAAGGCAATTCACTGCGCCTCAAGTTGAGGGCAGTGGCCGAACAAGAATCTCCTAACCACATTGGTAAGCTAACCCTCTGTTATCCCTTAGGGAGAAGCCAAGGAAAGTTGTTATGGAAGTAGTATCATTTTGTTTTTTAAAAAACTTTTATTTTATTTTATTATGTATGTAGTACATAATGCTTGCATTCCTTGTGGGAAGTTGGTACATACACATAACACATCTTCATTTCTTTTCATCACCTTTTCCTTCTCTTCCTCCCTCCTCTAACCCTGTCTTGATCCCTTTGCCCACACCCCGCCCCCCGTACATGTTTGCAATGAATAATGTTAACATTCCTTGTGTGAGGTTGGTGCATGTACATAACACATCCCAACTCCCTTTTATTCATCCCCTGTCCCTTCCCTTCCTCCCACCTCCCTCTATTTGTGGATTCCTTCTCCCTTTGAGAAAGATCTATTTCCCTACTTCCTATTCTATCTTTTATTTTGCTCTTTATTTTTACTCTGGGTTTCTCATATAAGAGAAACCATATGCTAGTTAAGCTTGTGTGTCTGATTTATTTTACTTAACATTATACTCTCAAGGTGCATTTATTTTCCTACAAATGACTTGTTTACCTTTCTTTATGGCAGAGTAGTACTCCATTGGTTCTAAATACCATATTTTCTTTATCCATTCATCTGTTGAAGGTCAGATTTAGCCTGCTTCTAAGATTTAGCTCTTAAGAATTCTGCTGCTATAAACATGGGTATGTATTATCACTATAATATGATGTCTTCAACTCTTTTGGGAAGATACCAAAAGGGGAATAACTGGGTCAAGTGGAATTTCTATTTTTGGTTTTTAAAAGAATCCCCACACTGATTTCCATAATGGTGGTACTAGTCTATGGTTCTCTTTTTTGGTTGAATCCTTCTGTGGTTTTGGAATATGGTAATGGTAGCTTCCAGGAATGCCTTTGGGAGTACTAGTTCCCTTTCAATTTCATTAAAAAGCTTGAGGACAATTGCCATTAGAATTTCCCTGAAATTTTTGTAGAATTCAGCAGAGATTCTGCCTTGGCCTATGCTTTTTTAGTTGGCAGCCTATTTATTACTGCTTCTATTTCATTGCCTGTTATTGGATGACTTAGGGTTTTAAAACCTTGGTTAAATTTTGGTAACTCGTATGTATCTAGTAATCTACCATTTCTTTTGTATTCTCCAATTTATTAGCATACAGGTTTGTCAAGTAGTTGTTTATTGTGTTTTTTTATTTTGGCAGTGCCCACTGTGATTTCACCTTTTTCATTTCTGATTTCATTGATTTAGGTCTTTTCTTACCTTTTTGGGGGTTAGATTGGCTAAGGGTTTGTCTATTCTGTTTATTTTTTAAAATTATCAACTCTTAGATTCATTTGTTCTTTTTTGGTCTCAGTTTTATTGATTTCTCTTCTGATATTTGTAACTTCCTTCCATGTACTGGCTTTGGGTTTGGATTGTTCTTATTTTTCTAGGACCTTGAGGTCCATTGTTAAGTTATTTATTTGGTTTCACTCTGTTTTTGTGAATTCATAGCTATAAACTTCCCTCTTAGGTCTGCTTTCATAGTGCCCTATAAGTTCTGGTATGTTTTACTGGTATTATCATTTAGTTCTCAAAAGTGTTTTATTTCTTTGATGATTTTTTCTGTAACCCATTGTTTAGTCAAGAGTGTTTGGTTTCCATGCATTTACATAATTTCTGTTTTGTTTTGTCATTGATTTCTAATTTCATTGTGCTATGGTCTGATAATATGCATGGTATAATTTCAATTCTTTTACATTTACTTAAGGCTGATTTATTGGTTAGTATACAGTCTATTTTGAAGAAATTCCATGTGCAACAGAAAGGAAAGTGTATTCTGCTGTTGGGTAGAATATTCTGTAGATATCTATTAATTCATTTGTTCAAAGGTGTTCAATTATTTTGCTGATTTTTTGTCTAGTTGATCTATTTGTGGTAGTGGGATATCGGGGTTCCTCACTGTAACTGTTTCATGTTTATCTGATTTTTTATGCCCAATAGTACTTGTTTTATGAAGTTGAGTGCAGTGTTCAGTGCATATATGTTAGTAATTGTTACCTCTTCCTGTTGGATTCCTACACCTTCACCAATGTGCAGCAACCTTCTTTGCCTCTTTTGATCAGTTTTAACTTGAAGTCCACTTTGTCTGACTATAAGCTCATTACGCCTGCTTGTTTTCTGGGTTCCTATTACATGGAACATTATTTTCCATAGTTTGATTTTATACATTTCTTTTTGGATTAAATGTGTTACTTGCATAAAGCATATCATTGGGTTTGTTTTTGATTCATTCTCCCAATCTGTATTTTGATTGGGGAAATGAGACCATTCATATTGAGAGTTATTACTGAAAAGTATTGACTTATTCCTGTGATTGCGTTAGTTTCCTTTTTCCCCTTCTGCTTAACTACTCACACTGCCTGGTGTATTCATTCTGTTAACTGTTTGTCATTTTTAGGTTCACTGTGTCTTTCTAGGGTATTCTCAAGAATATTTTGGAATGCTGGTTTGGCGGTCATGGTCATGAATTTCTTTAGGTGCTCTTTATCATGAAAATATCTTATTTCTCCATAAATTTGGAGAGATAGTTTTGCAAGACATGTGAGCCTGGGAAGGAAGTACTTTTCTTTTAGGGTTAAAACACTTCACTCCAAGCTCTCCTGGCTTTTAAGATTTGTGTCGAGAAGTCTGCTGTAATAATGGGTTTTCCTTTATAAGTGACTCATTGCTTTTCTCAAACTGCTTTTAAGATTCTGTTCTTTTGTTTCACTTCTTGGATTTTGACTATGATGATCTATGGAGAGGTTCTTTTCTCATTCCGTCTTTTTTTTTTTTGCTTAAATTCCTTTATTGGTACATTTTAGGTATACAATTCATTTACATTTATCACTGGGTGCTTGTACCTGTACATGATGTATCTTAGTTCTTATTTTTTCCCCATTACTTTGTGTGCCCTTCACCCCCTCCACCCTTCCCTATTTACACAGACTTTGTTTCCATTTTTTTTCTTTTCTCATAATTTTTCCTTTCCCTTCTTCCCTTTCGCCTTCTCCTCCCACTTCTCCTTCCCCTTTGGACCTTTTATTCCTATTTCAAATTATCAATTATTCATTTTAAATGTTTCAATCCTTATTTATACTTTCAGTTTCTCATACTAGAGATACTATTCGGTATTTACACCTGTGCCCTATTTATTTCACTTAAGAGTATGGCCTTGATATGCATTTATGCATTTAGCTATAAATGTCTCTAGTTTCTCATTCTTTATGGCTGAGTAGTACTCCATTTTATAAAAAAACCACATCTT
>NW_004624759.1:18498978-18512706 GCF_000247695.1 Heterocephalus glaber
TTGTAGCAGCTTCCGCAATAAACGAGACTTGATCAGAAACCTGTCTTGTCTCCATCTCTCGTGTCCCCTGTCCTTTGTCATTCTCACCCCCCCTCTAGGGTCTCCGTCGACTTACCCGCGGGCCGGGACAGGGAACATAATCAGCCCTCTGTTCTCTGCTGGATTTAGGCTGCAAGGCAGGGGTTCAAGTGGGCTGTTGGACTTACTGTCTACAGTTATGGGGTCTGATTGCTCCCTTTTCTCCCTGGGTATGTCCTTGTCCAGGATTGGGCTGGTTGGTTAGTTGGTTAGTCTGTACCCCTGCTGCTCCTTGATGCTGTGTCCCCTGGTGGTGGGACTCTGCTCCTCTGACATGGGTCTGCTCTCTCATGTGGGGGCAGGGCGATCCTCTGCTGGAGCAGATGACTCTCTCACATGGGGGTGGAGCGCTACTCCTCCGCCACGGGTCCATTGTTTCACTAGCAGCATCTTTTTATTTAGTACATTGGAGAGGGCAGATATTCTTGTTTGTGTGCTGACAGGAACTTAGGAGAAGGAAGAAAATTCCTGTGTTTTTTTCACTATGATTTAGATGAATGTTCCCCGAACATCCATATGTAATGGCTTGGGCCCTAGAGTGGTGGTACTGGGAGGTTTGGACCTTTAGAATGTGACAGCTAGTGGGAAATTCTTAGGTTACTTGTGGTGGTCATAAAGGCCATTATGGGGTCACTGGATGTGGTAATCCCAGCACTTGGGAGACTGAAGCAGGAGGACTGTTGAGAATTTGAGGCCAATCTAGGCTACATAGTGAGTTCAAGGCCAGCCAGAACTACACAGCAAGACTCTGTCTCAAAAACTCAAAACCAAAAAAAAAAAAGAAAAAAAAGAAAAGAAAACCAGAAAAAGGTGATTATATGTCCCTTGTATGCCCTTTTCTCCCCTCCTCTTCCTTCTCCCCACTCTCCCCTCTCCTCTCTTTTTGTTTCTTTCTCTGCTTGCCTCTCCTCTCCTCTTTTCTCCTCTCCTACCTCTCCTTCTTTTGTTCCTCCCCCCCAACCCCTTCTCTCCCCTTTCTGACTTTAGGTATGAGCACTCAGTCTGAGGCATGGTTTTGTTGTGATGTGCTGACTTTGCCAGAGGGCCAAATCAGAGGGACTGCCTGATTTTGAACTTGGACCTCCAGAACAGTGAGTCAAACTAAACTTCTCTTTACTTTACAAATATTCTGTGTCAGGCGTTCTGTATATTTTCCATAGTGGGTGGATTCTTGTCTGGGGACACAAATATACTCAGGTAAGGACTAGGTCATGTGCCCGGAGAGGACCCCATCCTTAGTAAGGAGTCTGACAGTCTGATGGGGATTTTGCATGCTTTGTCTAATTTAGTTATCTTAATGGAGGGTTGTGATGTTCATATTTTTATTGTCACTTTATGAATGAGGAACCTGGGGCTCTGAGAGGCTAAGTAACCTTCCCAGCTATCCGAGTGTGGGTATGTGTGGGAAGCTCTTTGTCCCTTGTCCCACTAAAGCAAACAGATATATGCAAGACAACTAAAGGAACATATGCCCAAGGCATTTAGATAGCATTCTCATGGATCTCATCTGAGGGAAAAGCCAGGTAGGGCCTGGAGAGAGAAGAGGAAGAAACAGTGTGATGCTAATGTGCTTTCTTTTTTTTTTTCCCCTGCTGCTGCTGATAGCCCTTGGTGGGATGTTTCCTTTGAAGTCTCCCACCTCACTGCCTCCCAGGATGAACATGACCTAAGCCAGCCTATACTCTGTCAAGGCCAGAGCAAGGCCACACTCCACAGCCCATGACCGAGGCAGGGAGGAGTCAAGGCCACATGACAGATTTTCCTTTGTGCAAAGTCTGCTGGCCTTTTGGGGACCGATCCTTGACGTCATCAGCACCAGCAAGTGTGGCCAAGTGGACCTACCCACTCAGACCATAGCGACCATGACATAACCACTGACATTTCACAACTTTTTGAACGCTCCAGGAAGCTGGCAAGGTTTGCAATGGACTTCTTTTGCCCATGGCTTGTCATTGCAGCCTTCATCAGACATAAACAAGTATTTACTGAAGGAGGATGCTAAGGAAGACCTGTGTCAAGGCCCAATAGAGGGACTGACATGATCAAGCCAGGGTCACTCTGGGTCCTGTTTTGTACTCTTATGTACACGAGGACAACTACCACCACTTCAGGCAAGGGGGTCCTGGGGAGAAGCAATAGGTTCAGAGAAGAAAGGGCAAGAAGTGCCTCAACGTCCTTTCCCAGGCTAGTGGTTAGCATCTGCAATTTGTTTGCTGGGGTCATAAGAAAGAGAACAAGAGTAGGGGTGAAGTGTGAGTCCCAGTCACAAAGTGCGCCAACAGTGGCCCACTCCTGAAAGGTCTGATTGTATTGGCCTATATTTCTCTGGCTGCCAACTTATTCAGATCCAGAGATGGCATGGAATTGCTGGCCCTAGAATTCTCCTTACCACACAGTGGGAAATAATCCCAAACACTTGGAGCGAGATGTGTAGCCGAGGTTTGGTGAGGTAATGGGGTGGAAGGAGCAGAAGGGTGCAAAGCAATGGAAGAATGCAGAGTCAGAAGGAGGGAATACATGTTTTCCAGTATCCCCTATTAGTGAAATCACAGGCACTGAAGTGAGCGCAGGAAAGGGGAGAGTGAAGGTGGAGGGAAAGAGGATGGGAGGGAGAAAATCAATGGTAAGGAAACAAATCCTGAAGAAGGGTGACAAGGATATGTTTCATCTTTTGGGGTGTACCCAACGCAGCTCATTGTCAGCTCCTAGACTACCCACTAGCCGATTTAGTTTTAGAATTTTCGTCTTAATCATCTTATTTTAAAATATAATGAGCATTAAACTTTTTTTGCATTTACCTACCCCTTTTCTTTAAACTCATTAATGTTTTTGTGCCACATTAATAGATACTTTGATGTTTATTTTTCCCCATAGCCACTCTCTTGGCCTCTAATTGAACACAACCTTCTTTTATGGTGGAAACACTATTGTTTCATTTATTTCCAACTCCCAACCCTGAAGATTCATGCAGGCATGTCTGTATATACTTAGTGTTTCATAAATGTAATTGGCTATGTCTTCATAGGGAGGAAGGATTCCATGGTTTTCTGGGACAGTGTCAGAGTGGTAGGCCTTGGTCATGGGCCTGTCAGCAGTTCTGCCTGTGTGAGCCTTGCCTTAGGTTCCAGAATGTTCAGTTTGCATTAGTCATCTTGTTCCTAAAAGGTTAGCTTCTCTTCTCTCATCTTAGACTTCTCTGGTCTGGGGTTGGATCCCTTCAGTTGGACTGCCTTTGGCCTCTTTTCTAGGCCCATATTCTAAGTGACAATGTGCTCTGATGCAGAAGTTCTGGTACTTCTGCTAATCTAACTTACTTGGCTGTGGCCCAGTGAGGGCCTCTGTAACCCTGAGCTCCAAGCCAAGAAATGTCATGTTCTGACAAAGATCCTGTGAAACAAGAATAACCAACTGCATGCTTTGAAGAGAATTTCAGAAAATTCCATGGGTTTTTCAAGCTTGCCATCTGAAACTTTTTTTCCCATCAGCCCCACCCATGTTGATTAATGAGATTCTCCATCCACTCAGAACCACATTCTCTTAAGGGAGAGAGAAGACACACCTGGTTACTGTCATGCCTATTTACACCCCAAAGAATTTCTAAGGAAACCTAACAAAGATAAATGAAGAAGATTCACTGCTGAAAATCTTTAAAATCTTAGCCCCAACATGAGCCCAAGGGAGAACACCTAAAGACTGGAGCTTGCAGCAGTGGAATAAGAATAGGCTGGG
This sequence comes from Heterocephalus glaber, assembly GCF_000247695.1. The sequence continues at coordinate 18,502,786 of NW_004624759.1, forward strand.
TTAATAAACTTCTTGAGCATGTTATATATCACCACAACTTTAATCTAGCACATTTCTTTCAGACTGGAGTAATTAATAATTTCCCAAGGACAAAAGAGCAGCTTCCCCAACTCCTACTCCAAGGGATTTGAGTAGGGTTGAAATGCATCTGGGAATCTGATGCAGAGGATCCAAAGATGGTGCCATGAGAAATCCAGCACCCATCAATCCCCAAACCTGGTCCTCAGTGACTTTCATCATACTCACTACCACCACCACCACTGTCACCATCACACCCACCTTCACTGCCACCAGAATAAGAGCAACTGTCTGGGGAATATTTGTTGCTGCCAAGCTCAACTAACCACAATATCAACACATGCCTCACTAAACCACATAGGTTTCCTAAGAAACCTGTACAATGCATGGCTCTTGGAATTGGTATTGATATGGTGGCACTGACATTTTCATTTTAATTAATTTGAATTTAAATTAATATGAACACAGTATCTAGTGTATCGGACAGGGTGGAACCAGAAGGAGGGACAAGCAGATTGATCTACTGAGCACCTGCTTGCAAATCAAATCACTTTCAGTCAATATCATTGGAAAATGCCAAATCTAAGGGTTGGGAGAATCTGGACACCTACCTAGAAAAGCTTGGACAATATACAAGAACTGACTGCTCCCACCCCTCCCATAGTACTGAGCTCAACAATCACCAAGCTATGTCCACTCATTTGGAACCCTACTGTGGGGAAGGCTATGCTGCTTTTTTTTAGTAGTTAGCAAGGATGGGATCTTATGGCACTGAGAATGGAAAACTTTGAGAGTGATAATGAAGTTAGAGCTCAGGGTGGCAATAACTAGATTATCAAGCCAGCAACAATTTGATATAGTGCTATATTTGAGAGTCTGGAACTGAAGCCAGCATCCCTGAATCTTGCCTCTCCTACTTGTTATCTCCTGGGTAATCCTGGGCAAATTAGTCAGATTCTCTAGATTTTAGTTTGTTCATCTGTACAATGGAAATGATAATAAAGTTCCAACTTCATTGAGTAGTAAAAAGTCAGCAGTTCTCAAACTTTTTGGTTATCTGACCCTCTTACAGTCTTTAAAGTTAATGAGAAGTTGGTATGTGTCCATTATGTACTGCAAACATATACTAATAAAAATAAAACTTTTTAAAAGAGTCAATGAGAGGGCTGGGGATTTAGCTCAGTGGTGCTGCCTCCTGCCTTGCAAGCACAAGGTCCTGAGTCATTTTTTTCATTCCCTTTCTTTGGGTTAGCCTATTCATTTTAACTCCTTTAACTGAATGGCCAAGCTTTATATTTCAGCATTTATTCTTTTTGAATGTAATAAATCCTAACCACAAAATGAATAGTGTTCTAATGCAGATGGTGGACGGCGGGCTGAGCAGAAATAAAAGGCCAGGCAAACGAGGCAAAGAGGGGGTCCTCAGCCAGTTGCCGGACCCTGAAACTTCTGTCACTATTCAAACCCGAGGAGACAGCCACCACCAGGTGGCGCCCCACCTCAGCAGGGAGAGGGGTGAATTTTTAAAAAAATTAAAGGTGTTTCCATACATCTCTATATTGCTTACTGATCAAATCTGGGTAATTAGTACATCTATCACTTTAGACATTTACAATTTCTTTGCGATGAGAACACTTAAAAAACTCTCTTCTATTTTGAAATATAAAATATATTATTGTTTAGTCGTCCTCCTATACAAAAGAACACCAGAACTTATTTCTCCTAACTGTAACATTGTGCCTCTTGATCAGTCTGTCTCACTCCTTCCTTCTCCTAACCTCCCCCAATTTCTACTACTCTCTCCTTCTTTGAGAACAACTTTTTCAGATTCCTTCTGAGTGAGACCATGCTGTTTTTGTCTTTCTGTATCTAACTTATTTCACTTCACATAATGATCCCCCGGTTAATCAATGTTGCTGCAATAATAACTGAAGAGTATTCCATTATATATATATATATATATATATATATATATATATATACTTATATATATATACTGTACTACATTTCCTGTAACCAGTCATCTGATTATATGCACTTAAACTGGCTTCATATCTTGGTTATGGTGAAGAGTGGTGCAATAAACATGGGAATGGAGATGTCTCTCTGGAACACTGATTTCATTTCCTTTCAATATATACCCAGTAGTATCTGCACAGCAAAGAAAATAATCAATTGAGCAAAGAAACAGTCTACAGAATGGGAGAATATACTTGCAAACTATTCATTGATAGGATAATATCCAAAATATATACGGAACTCAAACTACTCAATAGTGAAAAACAATCAGATTAAAAAATGGGACAAGATGGTGACTCAATGTAGTTTTCTTTTGCATTTCTCTAATGGCCAGCAGTGTTAAACATTTTTTCATGTGTTTATTGACCATTTGTACTTTGGGAAGTGTCTATTCATTTTAGTTGCTCATTTTTTGATTGTGCCTTTTATCTTGAGGGGTCTAATTTTTTTTAGTTCTTTGTATATTCTAGTTGTTAGTTCTCTTTCTGAGGAATAACTGAGAAAATTTGTTTTCCATTCTATAGATTGTCTCCAGTCTATAAGATAAATGTTAATTTCATTTATTTATACTTCTAGTTTCTTTTGTTCATTGAAAAGAAAGTTTTGTTCTTTGTTTCTTCTTTGTAAGTGTAATTTTTTCTATGACTTGTACTCTGAGTAACATTTTAGGCATTTTTTAAAGATCAGGATACAGTTTGTTAACTATTGTTATTCTCTTTATCTTGTTATGAAATTTTATTTTTCATAGAAGACTTTGTTTGCTTTATTATATCTACCTATATTACATTAAAATAAAAAATTTAAAAATACAAAATACACATTTCTCAAAAGAAGACATACAAAAGGCCAATAAGATGTATGAAAAAAAAGTGAACATCAAAAAGCATTGGAAATGAACGTCAAGACTATGATGAGATCACATCACTCCAGTTAGACTACTATCAAAAAAATCAAAAGATAACAAGCATTGGTGAGATATGAAGAAAAGAAGACCCTTATATACTGGTGGTGGGAATGTAAGTTGGCATAGCCATTATGTAAAACAATATAGGGGTTCCTCAAAAAATTAAACATAGAATTGCCATGTAATTATGTTGTCTCCAGAATCCCTTGCTTATGTGCCTCTTTTCTTTCTCTTTTTTTCCTGCCTTCCCTCCCCCTTTTTTTCTTCTTCTTTCCTCTCTCCCTCTTTTTCTTCCTCCTTCCTTTCTCCTATTATATTCCTTGTTTTGTTACACTATTCCCTCATCTCTTTCAGCTGGCTTAAAAATATTCCTTTTATTTCAAATATTTCACTAATTATAGTAAAAATTCTATCATGCACAGTTCAGTTTACTAGTTATTCAGTATTTCTTTGTTTCCCTATGCCCAAATGCAAGAATTTAAGTCATTTGTTCCTGTCTTCCATATTATTTTCCTTAGCATTTTAATTTGTCTTGCGTTTGGCTCTTCTAAAGTAGCTCTTCTTTTTTTGTTTTAAATCAATGCTTGTCACTGGAGTATTATTTCTTCTTACTTTGTTTTAGATTCAATTATATATATTTTTGAAGTACATCAAATTAGTCTTTTAAAAAACCTACATGTCAGTGGCAACTTTTTTAAAACCTTGCTTTAAAAAATATTATTTGTCTTCATTCTGGAGCAGTACTTTAGTTGGGTATAGCAGAAACTCTTCTATTATTAGTTAATGACAATGCTATGGGCAGCCCAATCATCATTTGATTTTAGGTTACAGTATCTCTTTTCAGGTGCTCTTTTTTCTGGAGCGGGGTGGTACAGGGGATTGAACTTGGGACCTTTTGCTTGCAAGGCAGGTGGCGGAACCACCGAGCTAAATCCCCAGCCCTCTTTTTCAGATGCTTTTAAGAATTACATTACGTTTAAACTTTGGGTTCCAATGTATTTAGTTATTTGGGCTTTTTATTTATTTGTTTTGTTTAATCTTATTTGTGACTCAAAGCAGCCTTCTTTAATTCTAGAAATTCCCAGCCAGGACTTCTTTGAATTGCTTCTAACTCCCTTCTGTCCATTCTCTTCTGGAATTTATAGTTGATTTCAGGTGGAATTTATTAGTCAATTCTTCATGTCACTTAAACTTTTATATTTTCTATGTTGTTATATTTTTGTGTTTCATTGTGGAAGATATTCTCAAATCAATTGACCAGTTTGCTAGCTATTTTTAAGTATATGTAATTCGTATTTAATGAGTTAAAAATTTCAATGATTATGCTTTTTAGTTCTGATTATTTATCATATCCCTCCCTTACTTTTTAAGAATCCTATAATTTTGATGTTTTAGTATTATCTTTTATTATCTCAATAAAAAGATACTTATTTGTGTACTTTGTAACCATTTGGTTAGTAATTACTTACTGTAGGCTTATTTTTCTTTCTGGTAGGTGTCCCATCCACCACTTCCTACAGAGCTGTGTATCTACTTCTCTCTAGGTTCCTGTGGTTCCCACCAGTCAAGGAGCAGTGATTATTTTACTTCTTGCCTGAAGCTGTTATAACAGGTAGGGAGCTTATTCATACTCCAAAATCAGATTGGGTTTAGGGCTTTTCACTGGATGTATATTTTTCCACCATTTAGAGCCCAGAAAAAGGCTACTTATCTCCTGTTCCTTCTCTGGGCAGTAGACAAAGTTCTAGCTCCTCTTCAAGTCCTGGAAATTTAGAGAATTTTATTAGTACATGTTTAGAGTGCATAATGATTACATTCATTGTGGGGAGCTGGTACATAGACATCACACACCTTCATTCTTTATACTTCCCCTTCTCCTCCCCTCCCTCTCAACACCTTCTGTTTCTTGGCCCCATTCCCAGTTGCAAATGATCTAGCTCTCTGTTTCTTATTATCTTGTTTTATTTTTATCTTTAATTTATGTATACTTTGTGGCTCTCATATAACAGAAATCATGTAATATTTAAGTTTGTGTGTCTTATTTGTTTCACTTAACATTATGATCTTGAGGTGGAGCCATTTTTCTACAGATGACTCAACATTTATCCTACTTTATGGCAGAGTAGTACTCCATTGTGTATAAATATCAATTTTTCTTTATTCATTTATCTTTTGATGGGCATATATGCTGCTTCTAACATGTAGCAATTCTGAGTTGTGCTCCTATAAACATGGGCATGTATTTATCACCATAATATGATGTCTTTAACTCTTTCAGGAAGCTACCTAGAAAAGGAATAGCTAGGTTGAATGGAATTTCTAGTTTTTGTTTTTTTGAGAAATCCCTATACTGATTTCCATAGTGGTTGTACAAGTCTACATTCCTGTTGACACTGTAGAAGGTTCCTTTTCCCTTGCAGCCACCAGCATTTGCTATTATTTAATTTCTTGAAAATAGCCATTCTTTCTGGAACAAGAGGGAATCTTAGTGTTGTTTTATTTTTCACTTTTCTAATGGCAAGAGATATTGAACATGTTTTCATATATTTATTGGCCATTTGTACTTCTTCTGAGAAGTACTTTTTCTTCCAGTTACCCATTTCTTGTGTGGGTCTTTTATGGGGGGGGCGGTGTTCTGATTCTTTCAAGTTCTTTATGCATTCTAGACTTTAGTCCTCCGTCCAGGGAGTATCTGGCATTTTTTTCTCCATTTGTAGATTATTTCTTCACTCTTTACTGTTCAGAAACTTTTTACTTTGATATAATCCTATTGGTTGATTCTTGATGTTATTTCTTGTGCAATTGAGGTGCCATTCAGAAAGTCCTTGCCTATGCTTGTGTCTTAAAGAGTTTTTTTAAATTCTAATGTTTCATTCTGTAAAGCACATATGTCTTCAAGAGTTTTACCTATTTTATCTTCCAGAAAACTAAGTGTTTCTGTTTTAATACATAGACCTTTGATCTATTTTGATTTAACTTTAGTATATAGTGAGACATAAGGGCCTAGCTTCAATCCTTTGCATGTATATAGCTGGATAGGAAAAAAATATGAGAAAAGGAAAAAATGGAAACAAGGAAGGGTGGAGGGGGTGAAAGGAGGGCTGGGGAATGGGGAAAAAAGAAGAACTAAGATACATCATGTAAAGGTACAAGTTTCCAATGATGAATGTAACTGTATTGTATACCTAAAATGTACCAATAAAAGAACTTAAGGGGAAAAAAAAAGAGACTATCTTTTCTCCAGCATATGTTTTTGGCCAGTTGGACAAAGATCAGATGGCGGACCGTGCCTGGGGTTGTTTCTGCATCCCCTGTTCTGTTCCACTCATCCATACGTCTGTTTTTGTGCCAGTGCCGTGCTGTCTTTTATGACTATAGGTTTGTGGTAAAACTTGAAGTCCAGGATTGTGATGACTCTTGGTTTGCTCTTATTGCCCAGGATCACTTTTGCTATTCTGAGTCTCTTCTGGTCCATGTATATTTTAGGACTGTTTTCTTTATTTCTGTGAGGAATGCTATTGACTATTTCATTGGGATTGCATTAAATCTCTATAACAGTTTTGAGAGGATAACCGTTTTGATAATATTTGTTCTTCTTATCCACGAACAGGATATCTTTCAATTTTCTCATCACCTCTTTGAGCTCCTTTTTCAGAGTACTATGGCTTTTATTGTAGAGGTCTTTCACTTTGTTTGTTAGGTTAATAGCTAAGTAATTTTTTTTTGAAGCTGCTATGAAGGTATTGTTTTTCTCATTTCTTTCTTAGTGAGTTCCTTATTGGTTTAGAGGAATACCATTGATTTTTGTGTGTTTGCTTTGTATTCTGCTACCTTAGTGAATTTGTTTATTAGTTCTAGGAGTCTTTTGGTGGAAATGTCTGGGTGTTCTATGTAAAGTATCATGTTGTCCTAGAATAACGATAGTTTGACTTCTTTCTCTCCTATACATATCCCCCCCCCCTTTTTTTTTTTACATATCCCTTTTATTTCTTTCTCTTGCCTGATTGCTCTGGCTGAAGTTTTGAGTACTGTATTGAGTAGTAGTGGTGGAAGGGTTTTTGAGAGTACTAGTTTTCAACAGAGGTCCCAGTTTCCATCCAAATGACTTGCAGGCTGAATTTACTTTGGGGCCCATGTTCAGGCCTGACTTTTTTCCTAGTCTGTCACATGTCAGCTAGAGGTCACATCTCTGATTTTGAATTTTCCTTTTGTTTCTGGCACCTGGGAATTGTCTTGGCTTTATTTCAGGATACATGTTTTAAAGTTGTGAAATATTTATCCAGCATTCACATATGTTAGTAGGAGAGGGAGATTCTGTGAAGGCAGGCTGCCATACCTTTAGCACTGAAAGCCTTTTCCTACCATATTCTGGTTTTCATGTGTTTCCTTGCTCTCATTGACCTCCTTCCTGGAGGAAGTCAGACTAGCCAGGAGCATGAAGTTGCATACATGAATTTCCTTTACATCATTTCTCAAAATCAGTCAAAGTGGCTAGAGCAGAAAGGAGCAGGTCTTGGAACCCTCTAATCTTATATTCTCATTGATCAGATGAAGAACCAGGCCTGATGGAGACACAGGGTTTTGGATTCTCCATCTGGAACACTGAAATTCACTATCTTGAGCCAAGTTTAGAAAAACAAGCACTGGACTTAGAATCAGAAATCCCAGGATTTCCACTTTCCAGCTGTTTGATTTTGGGCTAGCTTCTGAGGCCTTTGGAGTCAAGAGGTCTGATGGAATTAATGTCTCAGCAAATCTGTTAAGAATACAACTGGATAATTATATACATAATAGGCACCGAGTCAGACATTTGCATATTTAAAACCTAGATTTGCTTCTTACCAATGACCTGATCTTGGGCAAGATTTTGAACCTCCTGTGTCTTAATTTCCTCCTGTGTAGAATGAGGATAAAAATAAAAGTATCTGTCTTATAATGTTCATTTCCTATATAGAAACGTACATGTAATATATGCATTTAGGGTCATGCAAGTTTCCTTAGAAAACGTGCTTAGTTATTAATACACTAGGGGACAAACTGCATTTTCCTCCTTTTTTTAGTCAACAGTTGTTTTGCATTAAATGTATTGTTTTTATTAAAGAGTATCCCTAGGAATGAGCAACTTCTACCTCAAAACTGAGATTGATTTTTTTGGTTATTATACAGATTTTTAAAAACTTTTCTTATGAGAAGAGAATTACTTGGCATGGTGGCATAATCCCAGCACTTGGAAAGCTGAGGCAGGAGGGTCATGAGTTTGAGAACAGCCTCGGCTATACAGCTGGTCTGAGCTACAGAGTAAGACCCCACCTTAAAAAAAAAATCAAGAAAATCAAGCCTGCATTTTAATGCACCTATTTTGTATTTGAAACAAACACATAATGCCAAAGAATGCCTGCCATCTATATCTAGAGGATGCTATGATGAATGGGAATCTGCAGTTTAGGCCAGTGTTCCAGCTTTTTAGGCAATATGTTAAAGAAAGTAAGTTGAATGTTCCAGTAGTTTATAAATAGTTAAAATACAATCACATAGGGCAAAAATTAAACAGCAAGTACTATATGAGATGTTCTGACATAGTCTGGTATGTGGCTTTGGTTCAGTAAATACTCAAAAAAACTTTGAGTTAAATAAAACATTGGGCTGAGCAGAGTATCCTAGTGGCAGAAATCACGTCACTGATAACCACAGTCTGCTGATGGATCTGCAGCTGAGTCTCCTGTGGATAATCAGCATTTGGCTGGGCTTGGAGAGAACATCCTAAGGCAGCCAGCTCTTCCAGGAGTCCCTGGACAATGCAGGGAATAGCAGCAAGACAGCAACAGTGTCTGGAAATGAAGGATCATTTTACCAGTGGGAACCGCAGGAATCTTGGGAAGGTAGAAAATAATCATGAAATTGCTTTTTGGCTAGGTGACATGGGTCAGCTGTCTTGGCCTCATGAAGAGTGTTCTGTGATCCATTGTGGCTTTAATCATGTTAAACCACTTTGTGGTTATAGGATGGCTGGTTTGCAGTGAGTTCAACGTCCAATTTTGATTTACTGTAATAATTGGTTCATGCTTGGTACTTTGTGTGGGCAAAGAAGTGGAAGGCATGGTTTCTTCATCTAAGATCTTAAAATTGGCTAGTAGGTCACAATTCACACACAGACAACTCTTAAAAATGAAAGTGAAAAATCTCAGAAGTCAGAAAGCCTGTGTACAGGCCTTCCAATTTTTTCTAGAAAAACAAACAAACAAAAATTGGTTGGCTTAGAAAACTCCAAATACTATATTTTCTCTTTTTTCAATCAATTTTTTGTTAGTAGATTTTGGTGATACAGAGTAAAAGCATTCACCATGGAATTAATACATATACCTACTGTATCTTCTTTTCTATTATATCATATCTTTTCTGTTATATCTTATATCTTCTTTCCCCTTCCCCTGTCTTTCTTATTGTCTCTCCCATTCTGACATACTCATTCCATCCTTTCAAAGAACCAAGTTTTTGATTCATTGATCCTTTGTATTTTTTTTCTTAAATTCTTTTATTGGTACATTTTAGGTATACAATACATTTACATTTATCATTGTACCTGTATATGATGTGTCTTGGTTCTTATTTTTTCCCCATTCCCTGTGCTCCCTTCACCCCCTCTACCCTTACCTATTTACAAAGACTTTGTTTCCATTTCTTATAATTTTGCCTTTCCCTTCTTTCCTTTCCCCTTCCCCTCCCACCTCCCCTACCCCTTTGGACCTTTTATTCCTATTTCAAATGATCAATTATTCATTTTAATCATTTTAAAACTTATTTACACTTTTGGTTTCTCACACCAGAGAAACTATTTGGTATTTACACCTGTGTGTCCTATTTATTTCACTTAAGAGTATGGCCTCTGTATGCATCCATTTAGCTATAAATGTCTCTAGTTTCTCATTCTTTATGGCTGAGTAGTACTCCCTTTTATTAAAAAACCACATCTTCTTTATCCA